>QJNZ01000192.1:0-125355 GCA_004155055.1 Monosporascus sp. CRB-8-3
CAACAACAACAACCCCCCCCCCACCCCCCCCACCACCACAACACCTAGGGCAGCGATAACCTCAATCGCCACGGCTGCCCTGGGCCTTAGACGCCGTCAGCAAGAATTCACTACTGCTGCGCACCGTCCTTAATACGTAACTGTCAGCTAGCAGGGGGTGCTAAACGCACCCCATATACGGAAAGGCTCCTTCTGATCGGAAAATATATGTTCCGTTACTAGGTTACATAAAAGCTGTACACGTACGAGAAATATACGCAAGTTAGCCTAATATAACAATATAATTGATATTCTTTATATTTAATAATTAAAAGTTTTATTTATTTAATTCGCGTTATTATTAATTAATTAGGTAATGTTGAAATGATATAAGTTGTATATTAATAATAATTATTCGTGTATTTTATTAATTGTAATAGTAATAGTATTATTAACGTTTTTTATTATTTATAAGGAATTTAAGAATTAGGATTACTTTAAAGGGGAATTTTAATTTAAAGCGTACGCGTTTGGTATTTAGCGTTATATCGATTTTGATTAAAATATTTTATAGCTTATCGAATTTATAAAACCCGATATAAGTTTGTATCTAAAAAACGAATTCGTTATACGATACGAAATAATATTATAAACGGGTTTTTAATTATATTTACGTTTTCCGGAGAAATTATCGAAACAATCGATTATGCGAATTATGTAATAAATATTTTTAAAATAATTACCGAAAGTAAATAAATTTATATTTAACATTTCGCGATATACATTTACTAAAATCGGAAATACGAGATTTTGTATAAGAAAATTAACGATTTTACGAAATAAATCGTAAAGTCAGTATTTTTAACAATTAAAAAAACGAATTTTCTCCTAGGAAAAAATTTACGGAAATAATATATTAATTTAGCTAAATCCGTCGAAGTATACGATAATAAGCTTTTAATTAATACGTAACGAAAATATTACAAAAAGCTAAAATAAATCTTAAAATTAACGAAAAAAATTAAACGAAAACTGTCGGCAGTTGGTGCTTTGAGATGATTACGGCTGGTGGGCTCAGGTTAAAGAATGTTACCTGGGACACCTTTTATTATAAAAAAACTTTTTAAATATAAATTATGTATATAAAGGCGGTTTACCTTAAACGTTTTTAGTTTGTAAAATTATTAATATAAAATTTTGCGTTAGTATTTTGTATTTAATTATTATAACTGTTAATATGGTAATATTTTTTGGTTAATTAATAACTTAATACGTTATACGAAGTAGTTATTTGCAAGTTAAGTTAATAAAGAAAATACGAAATTTAAAAAAAAATTATTTAATTAACGATTCGAAAGAAAGTTAGATAATTAATAATAGCGAATAAGTAATAAAACCCTGGGTAGTTTCCTATTAAGCAAAACGGTTTATCCGAAATTTTATTTCTTTTTCCTTAGTTAGAATTTTTTTATAATAGGGATATTTTTTAAGACAAATTTTACAATAAGGAAAAGAAGGAATAAAAGTTTATATTAAATAAGGCGGTAAGAAAAAGATTTGTTTTCGGGGCGTTTTTAAAAAATACTTTATTATTTTAATAACCGAAAAAGGATCGATTTAAAACTTTTATTTAAAGATAGTAGATTATAACGGATTTAAATAAATTTTATACGTTTTTGGGTATTAATATAAACGGTATTAAACGTAACGTTAAGGTACGAAAGGATAAGTATCGGTAAGTTAAAAAAAAAGGTTAAAAAGTTAAAGTTCCAAAACGAAAAAAATAACGATATTATAAAACGTATAAATATTATAATAATATAATTATTAGATACGTTTTAACCTAAAACGCAAAGTTTTAAAAGTTTACGTAATATAAATATGTAACCGAAAGTATTATAAAGCGTACCGTTTAAAATTAAGGTTAATAGTTTTAAGGAAATATTTATCGTATTAGAAAGCAATATAAAGGAGATTAACTTATTAAGAGAAAGCGAAATGAAATTTAGGAGGTGATTTATAAAAAAACCCGATTTTCCGAAAAGAGAGAAGAGTAAGTTATTTAAAGGAAAAAGAGTAGTATGCGATAATTCCGATAATTTAGATAATTTTTTTAATATTCCTAGCAACTTTTCGAGTTTTAATAACTTAGATAACTTTAACGAATTAGGCGTTTGTTTAAAAGATAAAAAGAAGAATTTTAAAAATTTTAATAATGTAAATATAAAGTTACGTTAAAAATGTTTTAATTTTTCGTTAAATAAGGAAAATTATTTAGTAAATTGGGTTAATTAGGAGTTTTGGAATAACGTTTTAAATTTTGCGATAAAAGAAATTAGTTATAAGGACGGGATAAAATTAGGTTAATTAAATTAGTTCCGTTTAACGAAAGTTATTATTAAAATTTGTAAAAAGGCATTTTTAGAATTAATTATAGGTATTAAGAAAAGTACGAAAATGTTAAAAACATTCCGGAGGATTTATATAGTAATAAGTAAAATTAGGTAAAGGTCCTTTTAGAAAAAGTTTAATAAGGTTATTTATAATAAAGGAAACCCGGTATAATTTATTATTAAATTTTAAAAGTTTTTCCGTAAGGTAAAAAGTTGTAATATGCGATTTAGAACGGAAAAATAAATTATTATGTTTTTTATTACTGTAAAAAACCGCGTTAGTAATTAATGCAAAACCATTTAGTTAATGCTGTAATAAACGGATTACATTTTTTAGCAGCTGATCGACGATTTTAACAACAAATTTTATAACCGATTTAATAAAAAGAAAAATAACGAACGGTCCGTTAACGTACAAAAAGGTAAAGGAAATAAAAATAATAATAATAACTTTTAAAATAATAAACCCGTATAAAACAAAAACGGAAAGTTATTTTGTTTTAATTATAACAAATATAAACACCTGGCAAAGGATTGCCTTAAGCCGTAAAAAAACGGTAAAGGTAAAAAAAAAAAAAATAAGGCCAAAATAGTAACGTAATAATAATAACAATAATAATTAAAATAACTAAAATAATAATTTTCGTAATATCCGTAACGGTAATTAAAGCGAAAAATAATTTATTCCTAAAAATTTAAAAAATTTGTACTGTTTAAACGGAAAAATTTTTAACGTTTACGTTAACGAATAACAGTTTCAGGATTTTATATAATAATACGACGAAATAGTTTAAAAAATAATACAAAAAATTATAAAGGCTAAAAACTTTAAGTTACAGGTAACTTAAAGCCTTAAGCTGTAAAAAACCAATTGCTTTAAATTACGGTTACGAACGACCGAAAACCTTAAAGTTACAGTAATTAATTATTTTAGAATAATTAAAACGATAATTATAAATAACGCTATACTTTTACATATATATTCCTCTATAGCAAACGATAAAAACAAATTATTTTGGAATTTAAAAACAAACGTTAATATTACTAATAATATCGGTAACTTCGAGAAAAACTCGGTACTAAATATTAAATCCAAAAGAATTCATATCATAACAAACGGAAAACTTATAGTTACCACCTTTATCGATATTATAAAATAACTTTTAAAAAGCCTTAATAAAAAAAATAACGAAATTACAATAAAGTACATACTATATATCAACAATTTTCCCCTAAAGGTATTCTTTAGAAAAATATTTTATAAAAAAGAAGGTTACCTAAACAAAAATAACTTAATTAACCCTAATAAGTCTAAATTAACAACTATTAACGTTCCCTAAAAAGGATTTTTCTTATGGTTTTATAAAAAACCGGAACTTATTATTAAAAGCTTAAAATCCTTAAACGATAAGGATTATCAATAAAAATACGCGTTAAGGAAAATATTCGGTAAAAAAGATAACGGTAACCTAGTTAATAACCTAAGAATAACCTTTATAAGGGTATTTAAGGACAGAAAAATCTTTATAATAAACGAAATTATAAAGAAAATTATCCTTTAACACCGCCGCCTTTGCCACCCTAGCACTAAACGATTAATTTGGACCATTAAAAGGTCTACGAGAATAAATTTAAACTCTAACGATATAAAATCGTTCCTTTATACAGCCTGTAACGAAAGAAAAATACGGAAAATACCGTCCACTAACCCATAAAAAAAAACAACATACGTAAAAAAAATTACTTAATATAATATAAAAACCGTTAAGCCTATCAGCATCCAAAATAACGGCTATTTCGGGCTTATTACAAACGATTTATTACGTTACAAAAAATACTATTCGTTTAAAACTAAAAATAAGGTACAGTAAAATCTATATACGTATATCACCCGGATATCCAAACGTTTAAAAACGTTACTACCAAATACAGAAAGCAGGAAAAAAAAAACGCAGATTTTACGCCTTAATAACGGTAAAAAGTTCGGCATAACGATTATCGAAAACTTTTGCATAATAAAAGGCATTAAATTAGTAATTTCCAGCGCTTATAACCAATATTAAAATAAAATTACAAAACGAAAAATATAATTCCTTTAAAACAAAATACGCGCGATTACGGCTTAAATAAAAATACCGATATATTTCTAGAACTTTATAATAAAAACAATAACGTATACCGTTAATAAAACTAAATAATTAACAGTAAAGAACGTAATACCGATTAAATACTTTAAAGATATATTCGAACCTAATAAATCCTATAAGTTTAATAATAATCACTTTCGGATTTTTAATAGCAAATATATAATCCTAATTAACAAAAATTACAGGATTAAATTAGAAAAACTAACAGCCCGTAAAGCAAAAGGAATATTATTAAGTTATTAAGGGATATATAACTATAAGATATAGTTGCTAAAGGACGGTAAACTATTGATAACACCGTATATCACTATTTATAAAAACCTGGAAAAACCAGGACAACCTTTTAATTTAAAAAATATTATTCGGTTACTTCTGCAGCCTATATAAAAATAATTAAAACACCGTTAGAAATAAGGTATTAAAATAAAGAACAAAAACTATAACGTTATTTTAAAGGACGATACGGACCAGGAAATTAAGTAAATTAAGCAAAAAAAAAAACGCCCGAAAAAAACAATTCCCGAATTATACGCCTTAAAGGCCCCAAACGAAATACCAGAACTAATACGTAAACTAAAGTTAACTTTAACCTAAAAAGGCGATAATAATAACCCTTTTTATTTTTACCTATTATTAAATATTAAAAACCAAAATAAAAATGGTTACAGGTTATACATTATAATAAATAACGGTCCATTACTAAAAAAAGCCATAAAAAACCCAAAACGCGAAATATAGCTCAAAGCTATCTTTACTGAAATTAAAAAAAATTTCCAGCGCAAAACCTTCTGTTTTACACCAGACGATAAGGCATACGGGCACCTAATAAATATAAAATAAGTACTAAAAAAAAAATACACGTCCACAGAAAAACTAAAAAAATACAAAGCCCGTATTTACGCTAAAAGATTTATCTAACGGAAAGGAATTAACTATAATAAGACGTTAATTAATACTGCAAAAACTGTACACTGGAAAATCCTAATAGCGCTAGCTGCTGCCCTGGGCTGGCACATACTCCAAATCGATTTTATCGTTATTTACCTAAACGGCAACCTAAAAAAAAATATTTACATAAAACTTTTTCCCATATTAAAGGAATATTTCGACGCATACCCGGAAAATAAAATAAAGTACCAATTCTCCCCTAAAAAAATCATCAAGCTAATAAACCCCTTATACGGCTTAAAATAGGCCGGAGTTACTTAGTAGGAAAAAATAAAAAAAATATTTACGAAACAAAGCTTTCGCCCGTTAACTTCGGATAACGCGATATATCATAATCCGAAAATAGGAAACGTTATCGTTTTGTACGTAAATAACTTTCTGCTTTTCGGCCTTAATAAATAACGTCTTAAGGATATTACTAAAAGAATAATTAAAAATATATTTATTAAAGATTTAGAAAACGTTAACTGGAACCTAGGCGTACGAATCGTCCGTTTTTCACTAATAGGAAATATTAGGTTAAACCAGTAACAATATATTAAAAAATTACTAAAATTAATGGGACTGGACGTTATACGGAAATAACTTACGCTATTTATTAAGAATTACGTAAAGTACGCCGTAAGGAATAAAGGCGTAATTAATAAAAAAAAAACGTACGAATATATGAATTTTATAAAGAAATTTAACTTTTCCAATTGTATTAACAAACCGGATATAACGTTTATAACGTTAACTTAAGCTAGGTTTATAAGCAACCCGTTATTTAAATACCAGGAATATATTAAACGATTACCGTAATACCTAAACGGTACGGCAAACCTATTTTTTCGGTACCGGAAGCTAAAAAATTACCCGTACCGGAAGTATAATAACCTAGGTTTGTTCGGAATAGTAAATACAAACTTTGCAAATAATAAATCAGCTAAATCTATAACAGGTTGCGTATTTTTTATAATTAAAACGCCCGTATTATAAATTTCAAAACTATAGGGTATTATTATTAAATATATTTTTAAAGCAAAATACGTAAAAGCAAAAATAATTAAAATAAAGGTAGTTAAGATTAGAAATTTCCTAACAAAGCTAAGGTTTATACTTAAAGGTTTTATTCCTATCCTGGAAAATAATATAGGTACGTTAAAATAAATAACAAAAACATAGATAATACGGAAAAAACGCCATATTCGATTAAAATACTATTACGTACGTTAAGAAATACAAAAGGGTAATATCAACTTTTAATACGTGGAAAGTAAGGATAATCCAGCAGATAAGCTAACAAAACCCCTTGATAAAGTTGATTTCGAATGATTTATAGCGAATTTAGGATTAAAAAAAATACAGAACGAATTAAAAAGTATTTAAAGTTAACAAATATAGGGGTTTAATAACTAAAATTACTTAAAACAAAAAAACGTATCGGCAGTTAATACTTTAAAATAATTACGGTTAATAAGTTTAGACTAAAAAATATTACCTAAGATACCTTTTATCATAAAAAAACCCTTTAAGTATAGATTATATATATAAAGGCGGCTCGCCCTAGACGTTTTTAGTTTATAAAATCATTAACACAGAGTTTTGTGCTAATATCTTATATTTAATCACTGTAACAGCTAACAAAAAGATTATAAAGTAATAAAAAGTTATAATTTAAAAATAACGATATAATATTTTAAAAACGAAAATATAAATCGTATAAATTAACGATTTATATATAATATTAACTTTTATTATCGGAATATAAATAACAACTTTTTAAAAATTAAGGAAATTTAAGATCAAAAATAATACGATTAGTTATTAAAAAATAACAAGTAATTTTTTTAAATTATTAAATTGTAATTTAATTATTATATATATTATATAATATTAAAATAACGTTCCTAATATTTTATAAAATTTTTATAAAATTTTTTAACAAAAACAACTTTAATTAGAAAAAAATTAAAACTATTAATTTTTGATTACGGGGAAAAATTTTAAAATATAGGTCGAAACGAGGTAATTATAAAGGTTTATATTCAAACCAAAATATTAATAAGCGAAAATACGAAAAGTTAAATATTTAAGGTATACGTTATAAAATTTATTTAAGCTTTTATTTTCTATTACCTTAATATTATTATATATTATTAATAAGGGCCTAATTATTTTCTACTTTAATAATAAAATATTAAAATTAATTTATTAACGAATTAACTTTAATTAATACTTAAAAAAACGTTAATCGTTAATTAAAAAATATAAAAAAAAATTACCCAAAAACCCGATTAACTTTTAAAAAAAATAAAACAAGTTTTTGTATAATATTAAATTATTAATTAAAATAATATAATAAACGTTTCGTTTTACCTTTTAAATAATTTGTTTATTTGGAATTTAAAATTTCCGATATATATTTTTAATTTTATTAATAAATTCCTAAATTATAAAATAATAATCTAAGGTAACGGAATATACATAAAAAGTAATTTTATTCCATTTAAAAAATACGGAAAAACAAATATAATATTTTAAAATTTTAAAATGTTAAAAGCGTTACGTTTATATAACGTAAGCTATTACAAGAATTTCGTATATAACTTAATATTTTTCCGGCAATTTCGAAAAAAAAAATTTAATAAAATAACCGAAAAATTTATATCTTTATTTAAAATAAATATAATTAAATAATTATTACGTTAATAAATAAATTCGATTAATATATTATTAAAAATATTAATATTACGATTACTTACGTAATTTTTATAATTTATAAACGAAACGTTAACTTATAAATAATGAAATTATTACGAACTAATAATAATATTATATAATACTTAAAATTAAGTTATTTAAAACCCGAAATAATTATTTAATTATAATTTTATAAAAAAGAAAATTCGTTTAAAAAGTTTTATAATAATTAAATATTAAATATATAAAAAAGCGAAAACTAGAAGATAAATAAAAAGCGAACTAAAAAAGAAATTTCCCGATTAAAATAAAAAATTATTATTAATTTTATAAATTTCGAAAAAAAAACTATAAAAAATATAAATACGTTATATTCGTTACCGATAAGCATTTAGGCTTTATATAAGATATATATTTTAAGAACCGAAAGTAAAATATATTAATTAACGCGTTTTAATATATCTTAAAAATCTTAAAAAACTAGGATAAAGTTTTTCTATAAATGATTAAATATAATAACGAAATTTTAAAAAACAACATATTTAAGCAAGGTAAAGTGCCATTGTAGTATCTAGCTATGTACATACATACAGCTGATCCGTTTACTATATATACGTATACAAATAGTGCTATACAAACGCGACCGGAAAGCACCCCTTTAAAAACCGTCATTTTTTGGCCAAGGGCCGGAAAAACGTAATGCGGGTTATGTAATACGGTAACTGACGATAAATATACCCGATTAATTAATTAGTTCTTAACGCCCTTAATCGTAACTGGTCTTACCAGCTACCCCTTAATTATCGCCGATACGGTAACGGGGCGAAGCCCTAATTGGTTTAGCTTCTTTAAACTGGCGCTATCTAAAGGAACGGTGGCCCAAGCTGGATTTAAACCAGTTATTTCTTAAGATCGACCGAAATAAGGTGCCTAAGCCTATCGCAATTAAAAGAGACCATACCTAGGCTCGCGACTACTAAGCTATTAGGCCAAAAACAACATATTTAAAAACATATTATAATTACTTTTTTTAATATTAAACTTAAACCTTTAATATTATATACCTAGGCTTAGAACGGGGGTATAAAATTTTTAAAAGGGATAATTTAAAAAAACTATTATAATATAAAATAATGTTAAATTATTTTTGTTTTTAATTATATATATTTTTAAAATAATAATATATTTAAATAACCGTATTTTTAAATACGTATTTTTTTAATAAAACTTATATAAAATTTAGCATATATACTTAACGTATAAAGATAATATTATAATATTTAATCGAAAATTTTAATAAATTTATATATAAATATATAATTATATAATTTACTTTATAATAATTACCGTTATAAAAAAACGTAAATTTTAGAAATTAAATTTTAAAATATAGATTAATTTCCTTACCGGTTATTAATTTACGAATATTTACGAATTTTAAAACCCCTTAATTAATAAAGTTATTATTATTTCAAACGTATAATTTAACGAAAAACTGATTTTTTTTTCACATTATAAAAGATAAGTTGTAAAATTTATTATAATAAGTAAAGTTACCTAATTAAATTTAAAGCTACTTATATATATATATTTAAAAAAACAAAAACCTTAAGTAAAATAATATAGTTACCGGTTAAATAAAAGGGATAATTTTAAAATAGCATAGGTGTTAAAAACGTAGGGAATAGGAAAAAATAAGCCTATTTATATAAAATTAATTACCTTTATATAACCGTTATATTCGAATTAGTTCCGTCCCTTAAATTATTATCGTTATTAACGTTGATTTTAATAATTATTATAATTAATATGTTAATAAAAAAAATAAAGAGTTTTAAGTTTTAATTAAATTATTTAACTTAATATAACTGTAAAAAATAAAGGTATTTTACGAGTTATAAACGTAAATTTCCCGTATATTCCGTATCGAAATAATATTATTTAAAACGATTATAAAATATAAAATACCGTTTTTAATATAAAATAATTAGTTTGTTTTATAAGTATAATCGATAACCGGCCGGTAAGTTACGGAAATTTAGGGAAATTAATTACCCGAAATACGCGTTATTTTAATCGGAAAAGTTTTAATATTTTATTATATAAAAAAATACTTAAATCGTTAAACCGGGTATATAGGCGTAACTTACCGTTACCGTTGCAAGGTTATAAAGAGCTAAATATATACCTATTAAGAAAGATATTTTATAAAACCGAAAAGGTTTATTTGTAAAGTTATAAGGAAATACGATTTTAGGAAATAGTTTATTAATTTTTTATTAAAAGGAAATAAGTTTTAAGATATATATAGGTATATGTTTATAAATTCGATAAATATAGCTAGCTATAAAAATGCAAAATACGTTTTATCGTACAAAGCGATTAACAGCTTAAAGCCGTTTATAGTAATATATACGTATTTATTTTAGCTAGAAAATTATTTAAAACTTTAATCGTTATAACGGTTAAATTTAACGTAAAGTTTAAATAATATAACCATATGAATACTCTTATTAACGTTAATTTACCTTACGAAATATATATAAAAACCTTTTTAAGGTATTCCTAACGTAGAAAAACTTTCCTAATTAGAAAAGCTTTATATAGGTTAAGGGAATTGCCGTTATTATAGCAGAAAAATTTTACCAGAACGTTTAAAAGATTAAGATTTAACCTTATTCCTTATAAACTTTATTATTTTATTTATTAAGGGGTATTTATTTTTTTTCTTTTTAAACGATATTATAACAATATATCGTAAGGAAAATTAAGACCATATTAATTAATTAATTTAGCAGATTCGGAAATAGTATACCTTTATAAAAGGTAAAAACCTATAATAGTTCTTCGGTATCGAAATAATTAAAAATAAATTTAATAGAAAAACTTAATTATTTTAATCCGATTTTATTAATAAATGAATTAATTTAATTTTTTAAAAAAATCAAACAACTTTTTAAATACGTTAATAACGATCGTCGAGTTATTGCCAAATTTAAATTTAACTTATCCAAGCTCCGTTAATAAATATTAAAAAGGAATCGGTTTTATTTTATACGTAATAGTTAATACGTACCCCGATATATTTCTTACCGTATCGCGATTTACTTATTTTAACCTAAACCTTAATAACGTATACCACAAAGTTGCTAATTCAGTTATATTATACTTAATTAAAACTAAAGTATTAACGTTATAATTTAAAGGTAAAAACTTTGTTAAATATCTAGAGTAACGCCTTTTTTGAGGATAATACGATTATCCGAAAAGATTTTTAAACTTACATTATAAAATTATTTAGAAAAATAATAAAATAACGGGAGAATAAATAAAATATAATAACTATTTTTATAACCGAAACGAAATTATTGTTTTTTACGTGAGTTATAAAAAAAACCTTATTTACCTTTTAATTAATTAAAAAACTAGGAATGATTTTAAATATTAAACCGTTAAATATATAATGTAATAATTAATAAACGATAGGGCTTATTAACGTCAACGTTACCTTATTATAAACGAAACTGCGGTACGTAAATATATATAATTATTAATTATAAAAAGCCGTAAAAAATATAATTAAAGTAAATTATATAGTTATAAGTAATATACTAGCTGATAAATTAATTAAAACCTTATTACGCGAATTATTCAAGTACTTTAAAAAGCAACTAGAATTAATAAATATTACGAAAACTTTCGAACTGTAAAAAAATATTTTACGAATAATTTTAATAAAGAAATTAATTAATTAAAAGGATTTAATTACCGGAGAAAAGGTAGAATAAAAAGTTACGGCTTTATAAAGTAATAATACGTAACGATTAACGCCATAAATACTTTATGGCATTAAAGGGGTATATTAGCTAATAGAAGGTATTAAACGTATCTTATATACGGAAAGGCTCCTTTTAATCGGAAGATATATATTCCGTTACTAAGCTATATAAAAGCTGTACGCATACGAGAAATATACGCAAGTTAGCTTAATATAATAACATAACTGATATCCCCTATATCTGATAGTAACAGATCATTTCGAGCTGGAGCCAGGCGTATAAGTGCCCAACTCGGCTGTAGCCGATACGATTAACCTAACCGACGATAATTAACCGCTATATAGGGTTGCAGAGGTATCGGAAAAGGAAATATTGTTGTAATAGCTGAAGTTTATTATAAGTCTTATTAATAAGAGTGCACCTTGAAAATTAATTAAAAATAGGTATGTTTTGCTCGTATTTTTTATAAGGGGGCTTTTAAGAAAAGACTAAGTGCGAACTAGCAGGTGTGCCAGGTGTATGCCAGCTGGAAAGTAGGTTCCTGCGTAAATAGCAAATCTCTTTATTTTTCCTAAATTAGTTAACAGTTACTAACTTCCTAATAACCTGTATCAGCTCTACTTTATGGCTTGCCTTATCGCGATCAGGACCCCATTTTGGAGGTTGTGGCTGCGCTTGCGGCGCAGCAGCCGTAGCCACAGTTAGAACTTTTGAGCAAGAAGTATTTATTAGGGGTTTAATGTATTAATTAAACCTTTTTAAGAATATTACCTACAAAAACAACAAAACCTTTAAAATAAGGCCTGATAAAAAGTTGTGATTTTTTAGCCTTAATTAACGTACTCTTATATAAATTCAAGAAAATCATTAATAACAACTTTTGCAGTATATATTAATTACGAAATTTTTAACGTTGTAACTTATATAATTTAACGCAAAATTAAAATATTTACTTTCTGATATAGGTCTGGTCCTGATCAGGACGGATTAGTGATTGGTAAAAGGAAAAAATGGCCCAAAATTACGATTGGCGTTTAATATAACCTTTTACCCCCCCTAGGCCAGCATAATAATAACATAACTTTATAAGCCAAAATAATAATATACAAGGTTTAAAATTACCTATAACAAACCCCGATATATATTTTTTTCCTGATTAGCTAAATGTAAGTAATGTACTTAAAGGTTTAAAGTAAATACTTTAAACCTTTAAGCACTTAGCCTTTTAAAGCGAAGCGTTTATTTTTATCCGATAGCTTTACCGGTTTCTTGCCAATACAAACGTTATAAATCTATACGTTAATATTATATATACGGCCGATAACCTTACGGAAACCCTGCATTATCGGTTTGTTCGCTTTACATTAGGCGCTATACTTAGCGGGCAGGGCCGTATTCCGCGGAAAAAATAAGTTGATACGGTGCATAATTTAGTTTTCGGAAAGCTTGATATCTTTTTCGTTATTAAAATAAGCTTTAAGAAGTCCTTAATTATCCAAGCTTTTTTTTTAATAACTAACTTAATTATTATCCAGGTTGTATTATTAATTAAGCTGACGGAAAAATAACGAATTTTTGTATTAATAATTCTATATTTTGCTTTTATCCTGATATTTACGGATACGAAAAAGCTTGATTTAAAGATATTCGATTATATAGCTGCCGGATAACATAGCTATATTATTCTTAGTCCTAAATAGGTATCGAACGATAAGTTCTAAATTGCCATATTAAATCTTGTTTTCGAACAACGATATAGTTTGGTTACTATCGACAAAGCACATTTATTATCGGAATGGAAAAATTTCCGGCCTAAATATGCCTATATCCGCAACCTATGTTTTATTTTTTTTGCCTATGTATATTAGTTTACGTATACAGTAACTGCCAGTGATATTATAAAGAAAAAAATCGCGAAGTATAACGGCTTTCGTTAAATCGGCGGTCTTATTAGATATGGTTATAAAACGGAGGTCCGGCATTTTAATATTAATCGGCCCGAAATCGATATTATTATTTTCTTTATATTTAAAGGTTAACGTTGGAATTAGGCGTATTTAAATTTCCTAATAACGAATGTTTCCGAGTTATTAAATAATAACCCTAAAACCTAATTCGATAGTTTATATATTATTATTAAAATTATTATTTATATTAATAACAGGGCGAGAATTATAAATATCCGTAACTATTTAATTAAAACGCTAAAGAACCGGGGGTATTTGCCGAAGGCTATAAAGGCGGTTATTAAGTTTTATAATTTTAAAGTGCCTTACGGTAATTAAACTTATATATATGATAAATTAAAAAAGCTTAATGGTTTTATCCGTATCGTTATATTTACCGTTATTTTTGGATTAAATATAAATATCCCGGATATTAGTTAAGTAGTATAATAGGAAATACCGAAAAGCTTTTCCATAAAGGATTTATAATAACGATTTAATCGAACGGTCCGTAGTTATAAACGATTAAATATGATTAGTTATGGACAAATTATATTATTTATACCTTATTGGGCGTTCGACAGGTGTGGAACTAAGTTATTTATTGCAGAGAAGGTTAAAATGACGAAGAAAACCCAGGCCTAGTAAGCCAAGAATCGTATTACCTATAAGAACATAAAGGCCATCGTAAAAATCGACGTAACAAATTCGGATAATAAGAAAAACAATACGTAATTTATTACGGATAACCCCGATTAGGATAAGGTAATTATCGAATCTTAATTTTATTCTTTAACTGGTTAAAATATTATTTATATTATCCGTAAATTTCCGAAATGGACTAATGTTAATTTGCGGAACCGGATAAAGATAAAGCCTTAATAATATACGTTATTTAACGGCAAATATGTACGTAAAGCGATCTTAATATATTTAAAAAAAGACGAAGCCGTTATGCTAAAAAAAGATTTTAATAACCTTATTCCGGCTGGATTTTGTTACAACTTATATATACCTGATTTTATCTATATATCCGAACTTTTAAATTTAAAAATATTTACATAAAAACTGCCAAAAGCCGGTTCGTTAAAAGGGGTTATTTAAGAAATAATAGAATTCTGGTATAAACGATAGGCGAACGAATTATTTTTTATGCGGTTATTTCCGTTTGGTAATAAAGGGGTAAAGTGGATATTTATTTTTACTAAATTTAAACGGTTTTTGTTTAATACGTTTTTAAAAAAGTTAAACGAAACTTAAAGTTTTTATCCAGTTTAAAATATAATCGAATTAATTAAGGCGGTTCCCGGATTCGATAAATAGCAGTATTAGGACGTTTTAAAAAACCGCCTTTTATTTGCGTTATGTTTAATTTACGAAAAAGCTATATTTGTTATTTTACAGAAAATACGGGAAACTTTTCGTAAACGGTGGAATTCGTTTAATTAAAAGCAAAGGCGTTATATTTTTATACCGCGGACCGATTTATATAAGTTATGGATTATTACCGCGTTATAAGTTCGATAAATTTCGGAAAGAATTATAAAACTACCGTAAATTACGCCGGGTTTTAATTAGGGTATATTATATATAACTGCCCGGTTTAAATTAATAATTGATAATTTAATAATAAACCTAATAATTTAAATATTAACCCGGTATGTAATTTATACGTTTTCGCGATTTGGAATCGTAATTCCGGTTATAATAACGTTTATAGTTATACGCGTAGTTTACGGTATATTAAACGATTTTAATTAAGAACTTATTTTATTTCCGTTATTTATAACGTTAACGTAAAGTTTATTATTTTTTAATATTTTTAATTTGTTAGTTGCGTTTTTGTTATTGTATTTATATTCATATAATTCGTTTATTTTTGTATTTTTACCGGAATTGCCGGGGTTATTAAAATATAATAATACGTAATTTAACGTTCTAAATAATATATCGGAAACTAGATCCGAAATAGCAATTTTTATCGAGGTTAAGGAATTACGCATTAGGAGTAAACGGTATTTATCCGATAATAACAACAATGGCAGGTTAAAAGCTAATTATAATACCAGGTTAAAAAGCAGAAAACGAAATTTGGAAAGTTTTAATTAGGAGGTATAATAAAAAATCCGTTCGGTTTTAATGCGGCGTTACGGTTTTAAAGCGCAATAAATATATATATTTACGTAATATTAGTTAAAATTATTAATAATATTATTTATTTATTATATTCGTTATTTTCGTTAGTTTTTAATATATTAAGTTGTATATAAATATTAATTTTTCCTAATCCGGATTAATTATATACTATAGCAAATATATAATAAACCTTTTAAACTGGGAAAATTAACAAATATATATATTATACGTTTTAAATTAGAATTTATCGTAATTATTAACAAATATTTTTTTCCAACTTATAGTTTTCGATTTATAACGCCGAATTAAAATTTCTTAAATTTTATTTTCCGGTTTTTTTTTTCGAATTCGTTATATTAGCTTTTAAAATATTTCCATTTTTTTTAACCTTTAAGGTACTTTAACTTAAATCGATTAACTAGTATAAGGGATCAATTATACGGGTAAATAAATAATATAAATGATTTTTTGTTAATATTAAGAAAGCTATTTATTTATTACGTATATAGTTATTCCGGCGTCCGTTTTTTTTTAAATATTAACTTAAAATGTTTAAGATCCCGGTTTCGTAACGGATCTTAATTAAAACCCCGTTATATTTTTTCCGGGGATTTAGGGTTTACCGGTGTTTCGGGTTGCGGTTTTTGAGATTTCGTTATCCGAAATAAACAACGCGTAAAAGTACGAACTTTTTTTTTTTTGGTACCGTTTTTTTTTTGTCGGTATAACTAGGGCCCCGGGTAGGAGTTAAAAGTTTTTTGTTTTAAAATTTTATATCCGTATAGTAATAATAAGATATTTTAAGTAGTTATTAAAATTTTCGGAACCAGTACCGAATATATTACGGTATTTTCGAATTTAATTTTTATATATAATTATTTAATTATTAACCAGGTAATTATAATCGCGGATTTTCTTTTTGTTTAATATTATAAAAATAACGGTTATATAATATATATTATATAATATATTGTAGTTTTGTACTTTTAATCGGGATTACGAAATTATTATATCCTTAATATTATTTATATTATGTAAGTTGTTATTATATATAAATGTTTAAAAACGTTAAACGGCCCGAATTATACGGGTTTTTAAAGAATAAATGCCGGTTAAATCTATAATATAAAGGATATTTACTTTACGGTTCCAAAAACTTATTATTTAATAATTTGTATTTTTTATATCGTCGACTTTATTGTTATATTTTGGTATAATAAAAAAAACGAATGAAACTTTATATTATTTTGTTATTTTTTCTGGGTCTGGTAAAAACGGATATTAAAAGCCGTTATTATATATAAATACGTTTTTTATTAACGTTTCGTAAGTTATATATATATAATTAAGGTTCCCGAATATTTATTAAAGTGCAATTTTAATATTATCGTTAGTAAAATATACGTTAAGGTATATATAACGGTAAATAAATTATATTTTCTAATATAATTTAATAAATTCCGTTTTATTAAAATTTTGTAATACCGTAATTTTATCGAATAGTTTTGTAACGGTAATTAAAAATAATTTTTTGGTCGGTATAAGGTTTAAAAGGACGGTATATGTAATTAGGGTTAACCTAAGGAAATTAATATTACAATTAATATAAATTATATCGAAAGTTAACTTAATAATATTTATATCTTTATATATGTTTTAATTTTTTGTTATATAGCTATATAAATTACGGACATAATTATTATATTTTATTTTATTAAATAGTAATAATGTTATTATAATAACTGTTTAATATTAGGTATTATATAAAAGTATTAATATATAAAAAACTTAGGGGTAATATATATTTACCGGTTTTGTTTTAAGCTAATTAGGATTAAAAATAGGAATGTAAGATATAAAATATATAGGATAAAATAAAGTTCGTATACTAGGTAGTATCCGGATGTATTATTGGTAGTAATATGAAATATAAAGGGATTTATAATATATGAATAAAGCTTACGGATAATTAATAAGTTATAAGGAAATCCGAAGGTAATATATATGATTAGAATTAGGATATATACGAACTTTAGGATTATATAGTTGTAAATATATAAATAGCTAGGTTTATATAGGTTGTTAAATATTAACTTAAAGTTAATAATGTTTTTTTTTATAACGAAATAATAACATATAAGGAAGGAATTAGTAACCGTATATAAATTGCATAATATTTTTTTTTTTGTTACGAATTGTTTAATGTAATTTATAAAATTCTTTTAATTAAATATATATTAAATAAAATGATTATAGCTATTTAATAATTATTATTACTTATTTTATAATTACTTTATATACCTTTTTATATTTTATTATATTATAATATTTAAATTTAACTTACCTGCAATATAATAATTATTATTAATTTGTTTTTTTTTTATTTAATATTTAAAATCCTTATTATAATACATACCTTTATATATTTATTATAGTACGGGATATAAATGACCTTACCGATATGTTTAATAATATATTAGATATAGTTATTAATAATACCTTAAATAATAAACGTTAGATAGGCCCGGTAATTTTTAAATCCCCGATTAAATAGAAAAAGGCGGTTAAATTTATTGGTAATACCCCCTAAGAACAATTTTATAAACAGGTAATAAGAACCCGATTTTATAAATAACCGGAATTATTACCAGAATAATTTTAAGAATAAGTAACGAAAAGCCGATTTTATAAATAGCTGGAATTATTATTAAAATAACTTTAAGGACGGGTAACGAAAGCCTAATTTAAAAAATAGCAAAAGTTATTATTAGAACTTGCGGTACAATATATTTTAGGGTTTCGTTCTAATTAAAACGTTTTCGTATTACTTATATAATATTCGATTATTTTAAGATATAGGATATTCCTTACGGAAAATATATATTGTACGTAGCCGATTTTAAATATTAAATATATATTATAAAATTATATTAATATGGGGGAAAATTAGAAAATTATAAGTACTTTACGTTTTGGTATTAATAAAAATATATATTAATTAGGAAAATTTTACGATTAATTAAAATTTACGAATTTAACGGTATTACAAAAAATTTATATTATAAATAAAATTTTTTATCATATAAAAATGCGGTATTTATATAAGTATTAAATGTTAATAATATAATTCGGAATATTTTGAATAATAATAACCGGTAAAATAAAATTTACGTTATAACGGATTATACCGGCTTTACAGGTTATTAAATTGCCAAATTAATAACGGATTTTCGATTAACTACGGTTTTCGTAATTTAACGAAAGGAATATATAAACCGAATACTTTATAAACGATACGAAAAAAGGTTTATAACTTTATAAACCGGGTTAACTGGCTAGGAAATATATATTATGTAACCGTTTTATAAATATTATAGTTTGCGGGGTTATGCGGGCGATAAATATGCAAATTACGTATAGGAACGTAATAAAAAATGTTCATATACGATCCCTAAGTATTCGGCATTATTATATAATTCGAATAAAAATTTCTAAAAGGATTTAAACGTAGATATTGTATTTAGGACGAATAAAATTTTAGGTTCCGAAAATGTGGAAAAAGTTATTAATATACAGGTTATAATAGCATACGAAAAAGGGTAAAATAAAACGAAAAAATCTTAATAAATACGTAAAAACGTTAATTAATAAATTAATTGCAAATAAAATATATAAACTAATACGAAATTATATAATATATTTAGTTATAAGTAATACGATATTATTAATACGTTAGTTTATTTTAATACGAAAAACTTATATAATATTATTATAAACAAAATATACGAACAAAATGTAGTTAATTAGAATTACGTAATATACTTAGTTGTATTAATATTAAAAATATAGCAAAATCCCCGTATTAGTTTTAACAAAATATAGAAATAATAAAAAAATAAAAAGTTATAATAATAATTCGTTTTCGTCCGATAAATTTTTATTTTATTTATTTGATAACGATAACGATAAAGGCGAACTGTTTTAATTAAGACCGTCTATTAAATTATTTATAATTTGCACTATAGGATTATAACTTTCTTCTATATATAAAATATTACGGTTGTCCGAAACTAAATTATTTCTAATAAACTCGGTATTAAATGCTTTTCGGGTAGTTATGTTAAAGCCGTTTATAAGTTAATTTTCGTTTTTTGCCGTATTTAGTTAATTAAGCTTATTTTCGTTATTAGTAATAGGTACGGTATTATTAAAATCGATAAATTTAATTTCCATAGCTTTACGGCCGGTAGCTAAAATATTTTTGGATTTTTAATTATTCCTTTTAATTTAAGATAAGTATTTTTTAACAAACCAAAAATTACGAAGTAAAAAGTAAACGCGTTCGAGAATTTTGTTACGAAAATTCCGAATAACGTAACGTTTATTTCGCAAAAAAGTATAACGGGTATAAAATTTGTGTTACAGAAAAACGCGGTATTTAATTAAAAACGAATTTCGGAAAAATATAGTATTAACGTTATATATATTATTTTTTAACCGGCGGAGGTTGCTAGTAAGTTACAAATTATAATATTCGCCTTTTTAATTAAATACTTTTTATATTTTTTCTTTAAATTCTGTCGGAACCAGATTTAATGTTAAAATTGAATTAATAAATATTTAATTTAATATTATAAAACGTAATATTTAGTCGAAATAAAATATTTTTTTGCTGTAGTTATATTAACCGGTCCCATAAAAAAAAAGTAATAATATCGGTATTAGCCGTTTAATATAATTAACGTCGTTATGTCGTATAATATATAAAAAATATAAATAAACCTAGGCTTTTTAAAGGAAACGGTAATGATTTTGAAATTTTTTATCGATAAAAACAATATCGATTAACGGTTAGTTATTATTTTCAGTAAGGTTAAAAAAGTTATCGCCTTACGGAATATCGTCCGTATTAAAAATATTTCCGGCCTTACGGCTATCCGATAAAAGGGCTTTATTCGGTACGTTTTAATCAGGATTGCGTTATTTAAAAAGTAACATAAGTAAACTATATTTCCCAGTTAAAAAACGAAATATTTATAAGTAATCCGTTAAGTTATTTATATTACCAGGTAACGTACTATTAGCAAATAATAATAGAAAATTTTTGTCGGAAAGATCCCTGTTTATTAACGCGTTTTAATTAAAACCTTGCGATATTTTCCTTATTTATCTAACGTAACCAAAATACTTAGAAACTATATTATGCGCGATAATCTCGAATTCGGCGATAGTTAACCGGGAGTATATATATTTTATAAATTCGGTAAGCTGTGTTTTCGAAAAAAAATCCTCGATCGAAACATTTTTAATAATTCCGTATATATTAAACGCTTTTGTTATAAATAATTCGTATCGGATACGTAATTCCTGCAAAAATAACGCAAATATATAAACATTATGTATATAAAAAATAAAAAGTTCGAAAAAGTAAAACTTCGGTAATTTCTAATATAACTGCATTGTTTTATTTAAGAATTAACGATCCGTTTTTAAAGTTACTTACGTTTTATACGTCCCGGGTATATTATCGGGTTAATAAATATGTATAAATATAAGTAAAAAGTTTATTTATATATAGAATAAAGCAGGAACAAAAAGAAACTACCGTTTCCTATTATACGGATTAGTAGCTTTAACTTAATTGGCTTATATTTTCCGGATATAATTAATTATTTTTTAATTTCTATAGATAAAATAAAAACGTTTCGAAAATTGATAAGATTATTTTTCTTTAAATTTATATGCTACCTGGAAAATTTTTCGATAAACGCCATAGGTACCGTCGATAATACTTTTATTTTTATTAATTGTATTTAACGAAATTAAACGGCGTTTATTATACGGTATACGCTTTAATTAAGAAAAGCCGGGGAACTTTTGTTTATTACTTTTATAAAGCGTATTAACAGAAATAAGGAATAAAATTTAGATAATATTAATAACGAACTAATAGGAAATATTAGGTAATATTAGATATTATTATAACGTTTCGTAAAATTATTCCGTTTTATAGTGTTAATTAAGACGGAATATAAATTGCTTTAATTTTTTTTAAGGATATAATTATAACGACGGGCAAGGGCGGTAGTAAAATTCCGTATAACGGAACCGTATCGAAATGTCATATTACGAATATAATTTTAAATATTAAAGTTATCGTACTAAAATACGGTATTGTTTTGTTATATTTAGTTAACAAGCGAAACTTATTTTAATTAATATTATATTATTATAAAGGATATAATACGGTTACCTTAATTTCTTTTAATAACCGGTTTATATTATTATTTAACGTAATATAACTTTTACAAATACTTAAACCTTTTAATATATTAATTTTATTCCGTAATATACCCGAGGACAATAAAAACCTGCTTAATAAATAAGATAGGTAATTACCGTTAATCTTAAAAACGATCTTAACTATAATAACTAGGACTATAAAAAAAAAATACGTAAAAACATCCGGATCGTTATTATTACGAAACCGTTTCGTTTTCCGTTTCGTACTATATAACTGCTATCTTTTCCTTAAATGTACAATTACCTGGTTTAAAAGTTTAAACCAGTTAGGAACCAGCGTTTTTACAAACCGTTAACTTTCGTCCAAGGTAATATAAATTATATTAATATTAAGCAATAAATCTTCCGGCGGGCGGCGGAATCCCGGGCCTTTTACGAAAGTTATAAACTTACTATATAAAGTATCGTAATATTTTCGTATAAAAAAATCCTAATTAACAAAAGTTATAAACTTTTGCCAATTTTCGTATATTAACAGCTTATCGCGTATTCGTTTTTTTTTTAATACGTTAATTAACCGGCTGATCCGAACGGTCGAATTATACGGTCGGCTTATATTATTACAAAAAACCCAATTACGAATGAAATTTTCAAACGTTATATTAATTCCCTTATGTTAATACCAAAAACTTAATATACGCGTACGTATATTTTATTTTAAGGACGTGGCCTTATAAAATTGAAAAAATTCGGATTTGTTGTATTCCGAGAAAGGGGATAATAACGTAATAGGTTCGGGCTGTAAATAATAAATACGTTAGGGTTTAAAAGTGGTAAACGGGTCCTAATTAGGACCAGGAAAGTTCTGATAATAGGCCATGATCGAAGTAATCGTATAAATATATATATAACTATAGGAAACGTTTTGTTATTAAGTTATTATTGATTTTCGTTTTTTTAAAGAAGTAAATTTGCCAAATAAAAGCGTTTTCGTGCAATTATGACTCAGGCCTCGCTGGCTCGATAAAGGAAGTTGGGATTTGATTGGTTAATATTTAGCGTTATAAAGCGGTACTTAAGTGACTTTGAAAAAATTAGAAAACGAGCCAGGAAGGCCTAAGCTAGCTGAGGTAACTTATGGCCTATACGTTTAAAGCTAACGTTTTAGGTGCGATTTTTAATTAATTCTTATAATTAACATATTCCGTTTCTTATTATACTTACTTACAACCCGGCGTACTGCAATAATAATAATAATAATAATACTATACCGCCGCGTTTACGAGCTCCTTTTTTAGCTTATACGTTCCTATTAACTAATATAACATAATATACCTTCCTTTACCGCCCGAAAACGGTCCCGATAGTGGCGAGCTTTCTGTTAAACGCTATTACGCCATTATAGGCGAAAAGAGCTTTATTTTACTATCCGCCGTTATTTTTCTTAATAAGAGTTAATTAATTTCGATTCGGACGAAGATAAGCTTTATTAAGGGGCGCTACATAGCAGCGGAAGCGTTTAATAGTTATAACGTAAAGGATTATTATAGGTAATTCGAAGAAGATTTTTATAAGTAAGGCGTAAAGAATTAATAGTTTTATAGTTATAACGCGGAGGATTAACAGCTTTACAATTTACTTACGATACGGTCCTCGTTATATTATAGCTTTAACGGGATATAAGGGATTAATAAATAACGCGTACTGCTAAACGGCAACGTATTAATAAAGCCCGAGATAAAGTCCCCGACGTTAATTTTTACGAATATCGTATTAAAAGAAAGTTAAAAATTTGGAAGGTTAGGAAATAATTGATTTAACGGAGGATTAATTGATTTTTCTATATATTACTGTGGTGCGTCGTATTTTATGTAGTGTTAAAGAGCAACAGATGTATCGTTAAAACGTTAGTATTAATTGAAAACGGTGCAAATCACATATAAAATCAGGTGTATTAGGTAGGTGTACGTATTTAAGGGCTATGGGTGGGTCTCTTATAAGCTATTTGGAAGCTGACAGCTGTCGAGGTGCCTAGGAAAAATAAAGAGATTTGCTATTTATGCTGTATCCCCCTTGCTATTCGTACTATGTCCCACTTTTAATAGTTGCCTATAGCCGTTATAAATCTGCTATTTGTCAGTTTCCAGCTATAATTGCAGTTATAATTGTAATTATAATTGTAACGTTTTTAATTACAATTATTTTTTTTAACTATAACCTTTTTATAATAATTATAATAATTTCGTTACAATAATAACGCATTATTTCGGCCATAACAGCTATCCCGAATCCTGAAAAAGGCGGCGCGTACGGCCGTAACGCGTCGGATCTTAGGGTGGAACTAGTCGGAAACTGACAACTATGCCAGGTATGTATCAGCTGGAAGGTGGGGCACATAGTACGAATAGCAAGGGGGATACAGCACAAATAGCAAATCTCAAAATAAAATATAGCTCGAATAGAGCAGCACTAAAATTAAGGGGACTAATGGCCTGATGACACCACCTTCTAGGTACGAAATTCTCAGCCAAAACGCTAAATACCGAATCTAGTCCATTTTAAAAATACTTCTCGTAATACGTATAGAATATAAATAACGCAGACCTAAAGTAATATATTTTTTTTTTCGAGAATTATCGGATTTTTTCAAATAGCTTAAATTAGTAATAAAAGGTAACAAAAACAAAGTTTTTTATACGATTATTATTTATAATTATTTAAAAAACGTTATTTTTATTTTATAATATAATAAAATACTTCGTAACGTTATAAACGAATATGTTTATTAATTTAAAATTATATTTTTCGTTATAAACCGTAAAATATAACGAGATTTTTAATTTATAAATAAAGTTAGCGTATTGCGATTATTTTCGCCGTTATACGAACTATATATATATTACGAAAGGTTAAAAAAAGGATCGGCGATATTTGTTTTTAACGGGAAAGAATTATAATCCGGGAAATTTTAAAGTTTTACGAAAATTTATTAAAAGGATTTTTACTAAATTAAATCGGAAATTTAAAAACTTATTTCGAATAACGAAATTATATAATTTTTTATTACGATAATTTTAAAATTATATTCATTTCAGTAAGATCTGGTATATTTTCGTTATTTCATAGTTTATAATATTTTCATATATTATAACCTTTAATAAAATATAAAAAGGTAATTAATCGAATTTTAATTTTATAAAGTATTATATATTATATTATATATAAACTTTTAAAATATATGATAATATGATTAATTTTACTAACATTAAATTCTGAATAAGAATAATATAATAAATATATTAAAGTATTTAACGGTATTTATATTTACGATTTTATTAAGTAAAATAAATAATAGAGATAACTAAATTATAAACCTGGATAAAAGTTTTAATTACGTACTAATTAACGTTAAAAGTTTTATATATAATTTTATACTTTTTACAGATATTATTTCGCAAACTTTTAAAATACCGTTAAATCGGGTTTATTTAATTACTAATAATTTCGATAATTTTACGGCGATTCTAGAATCTGTATTTTTTTATTAAATATTATTTTTAAAAATAATAATTAGGTTTAAAAAATTCTTAGACGGGATTAAAAATACATAATTTACGTTATTTAAAGATTAAAATTATGATAAAATAAGTATTCCGTATATTAGAAAAAAGTATAAAATTATACGATATTTAAGTGCTAAAAATAACTTATTATTATAAATTCGTTTAATATATATTATATATATATTATATAACTTTAGGAAAAAACCGATAATAAAAATATAAATAAATAAAATATAATTTATGTTAATATAAGAAAATATATTTTTTAAAAAATGTTAGAATTATATTATTTCGAAATTAATTAAAAAGGTTCCGTTATAATATACGGTATTAAATAACTTTAAGTTAATACAGGAGTTATTTAATATATATAACTATAAATAACAACTATAATTAATAGTTAAATTTTTTTTAAAAATGCGATATTTTATAAAAAAGTATTACGTTATAAAAACGTATATATATTAAAAAAGAAAACGAAAGTTAGTTAAATAATATTTTAAAAGTTATAATTATATATAATAATTAAAATAAAGTTTTTTCGAATATGAAAAACATATTAATATAGGTATAAATATCGAAAATACGAAATATTTTACAATCATTATAAAATTTCGTATTTTTTACTAATTTTTTTAAATAAATTTAAATTAATAGTTCCTTATTACTCTTTAATTAAAATGCTCATTTTAAACGTATATTAAAATATTAATAGCCGATCTTTTATGTTTTAAAATATAATAACGTAATAAAAATTATAACTTGTATTTTTAATTATAATTTATCGTAAAACGTAAAATTAATATCCGGCGTAAATATATATAAGGTTATTAAATTTATTAAATAACACTTATTTAAATGTTGAAATAATTATTACTATTCTTTTAAAATATAAAATTTCTTATATCCCGTTATTTTTTTAAACTTTTTAGATTTATTCGATTTTTATAACTTTTTTAAATTTCTTAATTTTCGTTATTTTAATTTTTCCGTATATATAAATTTATGTACTTATTTCGACCGAAATTATAAAATTCTATTAATTAAAGTTTTTAAATTATTAAATATTATAAAGTTTATTTCTTTTCTAAATACCGGATATATTATTCGTAAATTAAAAGGCTGTCTATTATTCCTAAAATTATTAACGCAATAACTCATTATTTCTTTTATGTTTTTCATGTTTTATACCTGGTTAAAACCGTAAAACCCTTTCGAAATGTCGTTATTTTCATTCTGGTTTTTTTTCGAAACCTTTTACTACTTAATTAAAGGCGCTATTATTTCTACGGTTTATAATAAAGCTACCTTAAATTAAGAACTTCTTGTTTTAATTATTTAATACATTTATATTAATATTAAATTTAAATTTATTATTCTTAAACTTTATTTTAAACGATTTCGTTCTTTATATAATTTTATTATTAACGTTAACGTACTGTATAAGCGAACTATATATATAAACGAGCTATACACTTTTTAATACGTTATAATAGTAAAGTCGAATTAAATAATTATAACATATTAAATTAATTTAAACTAATTGGATTTTTTATCGTTAAATACCTTTATATTCTCCTTATAAATATGCGTATTATATCCGGACTTGCCGTAAACGCTATATTTCCGTTTTTTTGTTTGAAACTTTTTATAACGATTCTTTTCGGCCGCTGCTAGTTGTAATTATTTATTATTACCTTTTTTTGTAATTATAAGAGCTTATATTTCCTTTATAATAAATATCCCTTTTTTTAAAAACGTTTATTTTTGGTTTTCCAGTATTTATTAAGGACGTAATTCGTTTCGTAAAAGTAACCGTTTTCTTTCCGAAAAAAAGCGATTTCGTATAAAAGTAACAAGTTACTTTTTGTTAAAAAATTAACTAATTTAAGTATCTTTATCGGCGAGTTACCCTAGTAATTTCTGATTTTCCTTTATATATAACGTTTTTATTAAATTATTTAAATAATATTTTTAGGAGTTTTCGCAGATGGGGAAATAGCGGAATTAGTAAAGGCAAATAAAGAAACGGTTGGTATAAATATAACTGGAACCCTTAGCTCGGAAAAAACGTAATTAAGATCGAATAAAATAAATCCCGTTTTTGCAAATTCGGATTTAATATTATCAGTTATTATAGTAATTTTAAACGCGTTATAAAAACCGGCGATTAAATCTTTTTTAGTAATATAAATAACGTAACGTTATATAAAACCTTTAATATATAGCAAATAAACGCGTTTTAATACGAAAAAAAAAAATACGTTTAAAGGTTAAAACGGATTAAAGGAATAGGTAAATATATAAAATATAATAATATTATTAGTTTTATAATAATTTTCGAATTCGATTAAATAATAATTTTCGTAACCGTTAAAAATAAGAAAATATTTCGAATTTTTAATACGTATTTTAATATATTTATTAAAATACTTAATTTATTTTAAACCTAGTTTATTCATCGTTTAGCCGTTTTCGCTTATAGTAATTCTTTAATCGGGTAAAAGTGAGTTATCGGCGAACTAGCAAAAAAAATAGTTATTTCCGGTAAGCATAATAAATAAAAATAAAGCTTAGTTTTAAAAGTTAATGGTTTATATTATCGTAAATTATTTCTTATTTTTTTATTACGCTGATTTAAATTTTTTACGTTTTTTAGTATTTGTAATTACTATATTTGTTATTATAAGAAAACTTAGTAAAAATTTTATTTCGTCGAAATTATAAATATTTTTTCCCGTAATATTATATTTCGTAATTATAACTTAAACAAATTTAAAATATTTATAAAATATTTTTAAATTTTCGTATAAAACCAGTTAATAATTTATTTTTTAATTTACACGCGTTTTAAATTTATGTTATTATTTAATAAAATTAAATATTTAATTAATTTAACGTGTTTTATAACGCGTTACGAAAGTAATAAATTTATTATATTTTCAATATATGAATACCGGACGGGAAACGTTTGCGTATTTAGATTAAAAATTTATTTAATAATCGATTTTTTTTAATTAGCGTTAATTTTCGCAAATTGAGGACGGTATCGGGTCGGGCGTATTTACCGTTAATTCGCGTTCTTAAAATAATAAATAAGATATTATAAATAAAATTAAGTTTTTTATAACAAAGTTTCGGATTTCGTTTTTTAATTTAAACGGTTAGGTTTATTTTTACTTTTTTTATAAGTTATTTTATGTTGTAATTATTAAGAAATAAATAATTAAAGTTTAAAAGTTAAAAAAATAAAAAAAAGTATATAGTTTACTTGTATATATACCTCGCTTATATAGTACGTTATTTTTATTAATTAAAACGAATTTATTACTATTATTGAAAAAAGCTTTTTATAACCGTTTCCATAATAAAAACGGTATAATATAAACTTTTATTCGTAAAAAGCTTTTTGCGAAATTAAATTATATAATAATCTTTTATTTTTCTTCGGGTAAAAAAAGGTATTTTCTTTAATTTTTACTATCTAACTGTTTATTAACGGCAAAGTTTTCGTATACGGGTTTTAAAACGTTAAAATATTTCATTACGGATTTATTCTTTATTATATAAACACGTCCTAATAGCTTAGTAGTCGCGAGCCTGGGTGTCTTTTTCAATTACGACAGGCTTGGGCACCCTGTTGCGGTTGGGCGCAAAAGACAGTTAGTTCAAATCCAGCTTGGGATGCAGGTGGCGCCAGCCTCTAAGACTTGACTAATTGGAGCTTCGGCTCCGTTACTGTGTCGGCGACAACTGGAGCGGTTAAGGGCTTTAGGAACTAACTAATCAAATTAATCGTATACGTAACCATTTGTTTATTACCGTATATCTACAATTCGCATTGCGTTTTTCCGGCCTTTATTAAGAAAGGACGGTTTTTAAAAGGTGCTCTACGGGAACGTTTTTATAAAACCAGTTATATATGTATTTAGTAAATAAATTAACCATATATTATATACTATATATATATAGCCAGATACCCCGAATAGTACTTAATCTTATATTATATAAAAACAACTTTTTAAAACCTTTAATAAATTTAACGTTTTATCGTATTCGAAAATCTAAGCCCTGTAAACGTAATTTTCTTTTTTTCGACTCTTCTTAAACGTTCCGTTTTTACGAAACTTTTTATACATTCCTTTTAAACTTTTTCGTAAAACGTTTTCTTTAGGTTTAATTAGCTTAGTTAAGTATTAGATTAACTTATAACTTATTTTACGAACATAATAACGGTAACGACTTTTAAATAATAGTTTTTTCGTTTATATCGTTATAAAAATACTAAAGGTTTAAAAAACGAATACGGAATTCTTATTATTTTTCCTCCGAATAGCGGAAATGTTAAGTTAAAATGAACTTATCTTTTTTAAAATAAAATTAAAGTTACGAATCTATAATATATTAATTAAGCTAATTTTAAAAAAGGGGCTTTAACGTTAACTTAGAAAAGTTACGATGTTATTATATATATATATAAACAATATCTATTAAAAAACCGTAACTTCTTTAAATTTAAGCTTTGAAGTATATATAACTACTATATTATAAGTTTCGAATTTTATTATATATATTAATATATACATTATTATTAAACTATTAATCCCGTAAGCCGTTATCGTTTAAAGCCTTAGTAGCCTAATATTATAAGGGGGAGAAGAGTATTACGAGCGACTAGATAAGTGGCCATGGTTTACGTAAGGCATTGATTTTTATTCGTCATTTAACGAGTAGCAAGGAATTGGTTATATGACAACGGAGAATGTATACTAGGCAGATAAGGTTACCGTACGATACGGGCTATAAGGCTTTAATAAAGAGGTTTAAAAAAACCGTATTAATTTTAAATAAAGTCTTATAGTTGTTTAATAATAATTAAGATCCGACGTTGTTATAACAGTATAAAGATTAAAGAAATGTAAAGATATCGCGCATTATAGTAGTATAATAGGGCCAATAAAATATTATTAAATCTAGCGTAGGTAAATGGTACTTTTAAGTGCCCGCGGCTAGTGCGTCTAGGCTGCTACTGCTGCCTAGACCAGCCCTTGTCCAGGAATCATCCTTTACGCACCTAAATATGTATATAAGGGCGATTGTTCTCAGAGTTCGTTAATCTTTCCTAGAACAACTATGCCTTTTTCACCAGATTCCTGCATTTAATTATAATAACTGCAACTATCTAACGGTAAGATTTAAAATAAAAATTACATTTTACAGTTAAGTAGAGGAAATATAACGTATTATAAAAGCGACCTGGAATATAAGCAAGCCGATTTATTTTTACATTTTAATTAATAAATATAAATAAATTAATTATAATATAATAAAATAATTTGATTTATTAGAATTTTCTATGGTTTAATTCTTTAGATAACAAGTAATCTTATCTTTTAAAAAGGGTAACGTACTATACATATAAGCGAGAGATATATATAAGCAAGCCGCTTTTTAGCATTTCGCAATAACAAATTCAAATAACTTAATAATGACATATCGTATTAATTTAAATTAATCGGATTTTTTTTAGCAAGATATATTTACAACTTTTTTATAAGTACGCGTATTATATCCGGGCTTGCCGTAGATGTTATATTTCCGTTTTTTCGTTTTAATCTTTTTACAACGACCCCTTTTAGCTGTTATTAGGTGTATTTTTTTATTACCCTTTTTTTTGGGGCCAAAAAAACTTATCTTTTTTATATAGTAAGTATTCCTTTTATTTAAAAACGTTTATTTTTAATCCTGTAACGTTTATTCAAGATGTAATTCGTTTCGCGTAATTGGGCGTTTTTTTCCCGGAAAAAAGCGGTATTATGGAATAATAATATATAACCTTTTGTTATAAAATTAACCAATTTAAATATTTTTATTAACTAGTTATTTTGATAATTTTTAATTTTCCTTTATAAATAACGTCCTTATTTTATTGTTTTACGGATATTTTAAGGGTTTGCGTAAGCGGAAAAATAAAACCGGTAAAGGTTAACAGAAAAATAATTGGCGTAAGTATAACTGGAAAAATTTCGAATTCGGAAAGAACGTTATTACAATCGAATAAAACAAAGTTAATTTTCGCAAATTTACATTTGATATTATCGGACGCTATAGCAGCTTAAAACGCGTTGTAAAAGCCGGCAAGAAATTTTTTTTTAGTAATATAGGTATAATAGCGTTGTACTAAGTTTTCGATATACCGTAAATAAACGCGTTTTAAAATAAAAAAATAAAATATATTAAGAAATTAAAGCTAATTCGAAAATGCGCAGGTATATAAAACGTAATAATATCGTAATTAACGTAATATTTTTCGAATATTATCGAATAATAATTTTCGTAATTATTAAAAAAAAGGAAACGTTTCGAATTTTTCGTACGCGTTCGAATATATTTGTTAAAATATTAGATTAATTTGAAACCTAATTTATTTATTATTTAATTATTATTATTTAATGCGATTTTTTAATTTAATACTAATAATAAATTATTACGGTATTAAAATTTAAAATAATTTTTCTTTATTATAATAATAAATAGCAATATAATTTAATTTTAAAAATTAATAATTTAGATAATTGTAATTTATTTTTTACTCTTTTATTAAACTTATCTATATTTTTTACCTTTTTCGGCATTAATAATTATTATGCCCGTTATTATAAAAAGCTTTATCAAAAATTTAATTTCGTCAAAATTGTAAATATTTTTTTTTATAATACCGTATTTCGTAATTGTAACCCGAATAAGTTCGAATTACTTACGAAATGTTTTTAGATTTTCGGATAAAATCCGTTAATAATTAATTTTCCGATTTAAATGCGTTTAAAGTTTTTTTACCGTTTAATAAAGTTTAACGCTTAATTAATTCCGACGTATTCTATAACGCGCTAGGTTAGCAGTATATTAGTTATATTTTTAATATACAACAGCCGGATAGGAAATACTTGCGTATTTAAGTTAAGGATTTAGTCGATAATTAATTTTTTTTAGTTAACGTAAATTTCTGTAAAGGCATGATAATATCGGTTCGAGCGTATTTACTGTTAAAATGGTATATTAAAGTAAAATATAGAACTTTATAAAGAGAATTAAATCTTTTATAACTAACTTTCGGGTTTTATTTTTGAATTTACATAATTAAGTTTATTTTCGCTTTTTTATAAGGCGTTTTATAACGTTAATATCAAGAAATAAACGATTAAAAATAGATGGTTAGAATAGCTAAAAAGGTTTCTCGCTTATATATGTTTTTCGTTTATATATATAACACGTTAATTATATATTAATATTATTTTTCTAGTAAATAGATTTTATATTTCTTATATGATTATTATTCTATAAAAAACAATAATATACTCCATGGTATTTCTAAAAACAATAATAGTAATACGTAATAAATAATACTTCTTTTATTAAAATATTTCTTTTAAAAAATTAAAAAATCTAGTTAGTTTTATTAATAAATTACCGTAATAGCTTTTTCCTAGTATTGTTTTATTAAACTATATAATAATATTTTTACATAACGTACTATACAAGCTCGCGAACTAAACAAGTTCGCGAGCCGTTTTTTAGCACCTCTTAACAATAAATTCGAATTAATCAATTATAATATATTAAATCAACTAAAATTAATCGGATTTTTTTTCGTTAAACGTTTTTATATCTTTTTTACAAATACGTATATTATGTCCGGGCTTATCGCAAACGTTATATTTCCGTTCCTTCGTTTTAACCCTTTTACGATAATTACCTTTAACGGATATTAATTACATTTTTTTATTACCCTTTTTTTTTTTCGGCCAGAAAAGCTTATCCCTTTTATATAATATATATCCCTTTTTTTTTAAAAACGTTTATTTTTAGTTTTTCGATATTTATTTAAGATATAATTCGTTTCGCGTAATTAAGTAACTTTTTTTCGAAAAAAAGCAACTTCGTATAAAAATAACAAATTATTTTTTGTCAAAAAATTCGCCGATTTAACGATTTTTGTCGGCGAGCTACCCTGGTAATTTTTAATCCTTTTTTATAAGTAACGTCTTTATTTTATCGCTTTTTTAATATTTTTAAAAATTTTTATAAGTAAGGAATAAATAAAACCGGCAGAAATTAATAAAAAAACGGTCGGCGTAAGTATAATTAAAGGAATTTTAAGTTTGGAAAAAACGGTATTAAAATTAAATAAAACGAAATCAATTTTCGCAAATCCGGATTTAATATTATTGGACGTTATAATAATTTTAAACGCGTTATAAAAACCGGTAAAAAATTTCTTTTTAATAATATAAGTATAATAACGTCGTATTAAACTTTCGATATATAACGAATAAAGGCGTTTTAAAGGAAAAAAACAAAATACGTTAAAAAGTTAAAATTTATACGAAAAATATACGGATATACAAAATATAATAATATCGTAATTAACGCAATATTTTTTAAATTTTATTAAATAATAACTTTCGTAACTGTCGAAAATAAAAAAACGTTTCGATTTTTTCGTATACGTTCGAATATATTAATCGAAATATTAAATTTATTTTAAATTTAATTTGTTCGTTATTTAATTATTATTATTTAATATAAATTTTTAATTAATTATTAACAATAAATTATTATAAAATTAAAATTTAAAGTAATTTTTCCTTATTATAATAATAAATAACGGTATAATTTAATTTTAAAAATTAATAACTTAAATAATTATAATTTATTTTTTATTCCCTTATTAAATTTATTTAAATTTTTTACGTTTTTTAGTATTAGTAATTATTATACCCGTTATTATAAAAAACCTTATCAAAAATTTAATTTCGTTAAAGTTATAAATATTTTTTTTTATAATACCGTATTTTACGATAATAACGCGAATAAATTTAAATTATTTGCGAAATATTTCTGGATTTTTGCATAATACCTTTTAATAATTAATTTTCCGATTTAAATACGTTTCGAATTTTTTTTACCTTTTAATAAAATTAAATACTTAATTAACTTTAACGTATTAATACCGGATAAAAAACGTTTACGTATTTAAATTAAAAATTCGTTCGATAATAAATTTTTTTTCGGTTAGCGTTAATTTTCGTAAATGGAAAATAATATCGGTTCGGGCGTATTAACCGTAATATCGGGCTTTTAAAGTAAATTCGGGAACGTTATATATAAAATGTAACTTTTTCAAGTTAAACTTTAAATTTCGTTTTTTAACTTAAATAGTAAAGTTTATTTTAGATTTTTTTATAAAACGTTCTATATTATAAGTGTTAAAAAATTAACGATTAAAATTAAGTAATTAAGATAGTAATAAAAACGGCCCGCAAGCTTGTTTAGTTCGCAAGCTTATATAGTACGTTATATTTAAAGGCAAAAAATAATAAAAATAAAAATATTAACGGGAAAATATTCGATATATCTATATTTAAAATTAAATAAAACGAATTTAATATTTATATTGAACTACGGTTAAAGTTGTACAGCTATAGCTATATTTACTTTCTTGTAGCTATTTTGAGCCTTATTACTAGGCAACTCGGCTATATTACTAAGTAGGTCGGCCATGGTTTATATAATACTAACCTACTATTCTTTATATATAGTTTGTTATATTAATAAGAAACGCTTTATACTTTTCTTTTTAAGCTTTTAAGTAAGTCGGCTTTAATAGACATATATAACTTTAATAAGTGCTGTACTAATTTAATATATTCGGATTTAATATTATTAATTATGAATAAAATAAAATATCAGGTCTATATACCGAGAGTAAAGGTATTCTTAATATTAGAAATAACGTAATATTAAGTAAAATTCTTAATATAAAATAAAAAAGTCGATTTAATACGAAAAGGAAACTATAATAGAAAATTTAATATGAGTAAATATATAACTATATATAATATAATAATATTATAATTAAATAATGCTTTTCGTAGGTTTCGAAAATAAAAAAATATAAACTTATATTACGCGATTTATATACATTATTTATGCAGAAAATTATAGCTTATATAAGAATTAGTTAAAGAAAAAGTTTTTTAATTTAAAATATTTAATAGAAATAAGCCGTTTCTTAGAAATTAACAATGTTATATCATTTTAAATCATTCTTTTTTTCGTTATTAAAGATATAATAATTATTATAAAAAGTAGATATAAAATAGTTAATTTTATTAAAAGTACGTATTTTTTTTTTATAATTATTCTATAGCAGTATATAGTTACAGATATAAGCTTATTAATTAATTATTAATCCGGTTAGGTTATTTAACTTAACAATAAGTATGCGGTAATATATAATCTTTTTTTAAATTTAAAACTAATAAATTAACTCTGTTATATAAATAACGTAAAAAAAGCAATTCGATTTAATTCGGTATTATAACGTATATAATTAATAACTAATTAATAATATTTAGTTTAGCTTTTTATAAGTGTGTAAAAGTTATAAAATGTTATCGGAATAAAGTCTGCGATTGACTATCTCGTAAAGACCTTATTAAGAACGCGGGAATAGTCTTTCGTTAATCGGTGTGTATTGTATAGTAGTGTGTAGCTATATATATTATTATATCATCTAACTTTAAATACGGCTAGATCGTTCAAGTTATTAATCAGTATGTCGTAATAGTAATATAATATTTTATAATTATATTGTAAATTAGATTAATACGTTAAATGATATTTATAAATATTATAACGTATTAAATAATATAATAAAGTTAAATAATAATGAAAAAACCATTTTATATAAGGATTCGATATATATAAAATATATATTAGTCGAATATTAAGCTAAATATATATATATAATTAATTAATTATATAAAGGTAAGTGGAAAATACTTTTAAATAACCGTTTCTTTTTAATAAGGCCGGGTAAAAAAATTTAATATAGATTTAAAATATTATAATAAATAATTACGTATATAATTAATTAAATTAGTTTAATTATAGTCTATATAGTAATAGAATTAAATCTTTAAACTTAATTAACTTTCTAACCTAACGTTATTTAAAAAAACACGGTTTAAGTCGTATTCGAATTAATTATTTTTTGCCCTTAATTTTAAGAAAGTTTTAAACTTATCGTAAATAAGAAGGATATCTAGATTTAAAATATGAAGTTATTAGGATTATTATATATAATATATAGTATATAATATAATAATATGTCTTCACATTTATACAGTAAAAAAAATGATTTCATTATTTCAATAAATATAAAATATTTTAATAATTATAGTAAGTTCCGTTTTTTTGTAAGTTCATATAATATAATATATATTAAATAAATAATAGTTAATTGTTTATAATTATTAACGAAATAAATATATTTTAATTTATACTCCAAATTATTACATATATATTTATTAATATATTATTAATAATAAAAATATTTAAAAAAATTTATAATCTTGAATTTAACTATTTTTATTATAAAGTTCTATTAATTTTGTATCGTAATAATTTATATAATTCAAAATTTATATTACATTATAAACTAACTCAATGCTTTAAATATATACTGTTAATATAATTATTCTTTTAATCTTTATATCAGGTATTTTCGTTAATTTGTTATAAATTTTCAAATATTACGCGTTTAGGTGGAAGTCGTTATTCATTGTTAGGGTCATTCATCAAGTGGGGTCCGAGGTTAGCGACTGGTCTGATCACGTGATACAATACACAACTCTCCCTACCCTGCCCTGCGACCTGAGTAGAAAGCAGATTATAGAATTTGTATCTCAGGTATCCTCTCTCTATTTCCTCTGCAGCCAATCTTCATCACCTTGTCCCCTGAGATTAAACATCAAGTCCAAGCCCAAGCCCTGAGAGAGCTGCTCATGTAACAAGGAGCACAGTAGCGAAATACTATCCTCGGAATGATACGTCTCGTTATATATGAGCTCAATCTGCAGTTTTCCCCTGAACGTCCACGCGTCTACTAAGATGTTCGGATGCAGGATGTCAATCGTCAACCAGAGATCCTCTACTTCGACATCCGGACGCTGTCTCCCAGCAGCCTCTGCACCATCACCATCTTGCTCATACGCCTCCGCAATGAATTTGTCCATTATGCCCATGCTAGAGAAGTTTAGGTCTCCTGGAGTCGGCGTACCAGGCGGCAGGGGTGTAGATAGGAATCGGATCATGTCAGCAGCCCAATCCCCACTCGCGGCACGCACGACATCGTCGTCCTTGAACCGCATGAACTCGTCACGAGCCGCCTTCGCGGTGTCAACGAAGGACATGAGCTCTCTCCCCTGCTGCCGTGCAACTTTAAATACGGCGGGCATGACAAAGACGTGCGGACCCACGAGCCGCTGCAGTGGATACTTTTCGGGATCGACGTAGGTGCGGCCCTCGTAGATGGCCATGATGGCATGGTTGGTGGCGTTGGTGCGGCTCTGGATGCGCCCCGCATGCGACAGCGCCGCTTGCAGGGCGGCCGTCACGCTGAAGCCGAGCTCCTTGGACCGCGCAGCGATGCGCTTCGTCTCGCCCGCTTCGTAGGTCAGCCAGCGGAGCTTTGTCCTGCCTGCGGGCATCGTAGCGTTCCGCGTGTGCAGTCGGATTAAGGGCCCGCCTGTGGTAAAATCCAGCATGCTCTGGCAGTACGCTTCTCGTTGCGACGGCGTCATCTTCGGAGGCACTTGCGCGGTGGTCGCCAGCGGCGGCATCAGGTGTGCAGCTTCCTTTCCACCAGGAGGCTCGACTACATTGGCGGCGGGAGTGACAAGGAGACGTAGAAGTTGGTCGAGGAACAGCGCGAGGCCTCGGCCGTCCACGTGCGTGTGCGGTGCGAGGAGCACAATCTCTTGCGTGCGCGGTAATACGTGGAGCACTGCTCGCTCAGGTTTAGGCGTGTCTTCGAACGGATACATCTGGCGACCGGAGCGCACGGGTCCCGTATGATGAACATGGAACGTCTCAGTGAGCCAAGCGTCCCATTCCTGGTGGTAGGCCGCGTCGTATACCCATCGACCATCCCGTATTACAGCGGCAAGGGAAGGGACTTGGATCCGCATCTGTTTCCACGCTTCATTTATATCTTGTACCAAAGTGTCAGCAGGTCTGTCAGTGTTGAGTTTGACTCCGGCAGCGCAGCTCCAATTGGATTTCTCTGGGCGACCTTGCCCGACTCCGGAGATGAACAGGTAGAAATTTTCCAGATCATCAACACGGCGTTCATATCTGAGCGGACTTGTTTCAGCCCATTCTAAGCCAACGTGTGTGTCCATAGAACATATAGTAGGACGAGAGTCGAGAGATTATAATCTATGACTGTGGTTAGTAAAATTCGAGAAAGGGCGTTATGGTCTGTAGGAAGGGAACAACTTATGTCTTTACTTTGGGCTGATATTTGCAGATCGTGCAGGAGAGCAACGTGGGCTGGAGAATGTTGACAAGTAGACGATATCTAACGTCTTAATGCGAATGCATCATATTAATCTGACTCCGTGTCCGAGCTCCAGTCACCGTCGGGCTGCGGTATTTTCGGCTCGGGTCGCCCTCGGTCGGTGTGCCGCATGCTCGGAGGTGGATCCGAAAGCTCGGGATTTGGAAAATATCCCACGGAAATTTAGTGGATGCTTCGGGGCCGTCGCATGATTCATGCGAGCTGGTGGCTTGGCACAGCGGAGGTGATGCATAAACACGAAGGGACCAATGGTTGGGCCTGGCCTAGCTTTCACGGTCTGACTGGACCTCACATTCAGCAGGGCCATGCCGGTTCCCTTAAACCCCCGAGTCTCGCCGAGCTCTTTGAGAGAGTGCAATGTTATGTTACCATTTAAGAGTGATGCTGGAAACATTCTTTCTGACTAGAAGAAGAATGGATTTACCATCCTCTGTCTGTTTCCGAGTATCATTTCGACAAATCCTGGTGCACTCTTTGTTCCCCTGGCTTTCAAGTTCGCCTTCTTGATGACTAGGTAAATTTTCGGTCACTTAGTATGGCAATGACAAACGCGATATCTTTGTCGACAGCATTAGAGGGTGTTCCTACCCCTGGATCCCCTGAAGACTCCTGGTCTACAACTTCCGCGGCATCTGCAAAGGCTTCGAGGCCTTTCAGAGTTATCATATCGGGTGGAGGCGTAGGTGGCCTCGTGATCTCGCACGCTCTGACTCGCGCCGGTATCGACCATGTGGTCCTTGAAAAGGGGATCGTCGCGCCGGACTGGGGCGCCAGTATCTCCATCTGGGCGCACGGTGCTCGCATATTCCAGCAGATTGGCTGCTGGGAAGCCCTCAGAGCCGCATGTTTACCCCTAAAAATGATCTACGTGAGAGGTCAGGACGGTAAGGCCTACTCAGCTGAACCGTACTTTGAAATGATGTTAAAGCGGTAGGTTCCACAGCCAATGCCCCTATACTGATAGCCAGGATTTATACTAATTAATGACTACATGCTCCACCTAGAAACGGGTTCGATTGGCTCACAATGGAAAGGAAAGACTTCTTACGCATTATCTATGAGCAGCATCCAGACAAGAGGAAAATTAAGGAGGGGAAAAGGGTGGTCGACGTCGACGATCGCGAAGACGGTGTCACGGTAAAGCTGTCCGATGGTTCCGTTGAGGAAGGTGACATCCTAATCGGGTGCGACGGGGTGCACAGCACGGTGCGAGAACTTATGTGGAGGAATGCCAATACGAGCATCCCCAACATGATCACCGCCAGGGAGAAGACATGTAAGTGCTTCCATAATATGGTCCGACATCTACCTCGCTACACCATCAATCATATTGGTTGGCCGCGAAAGAGGAAGAAAACCGTCATATCTGATAGGGGAAAATGCCTGACACACCAAAATAGCACAAGTTACAATCTACCGGGCTCTCGTCGGCGTGTCCAAACCAATTCCCGGCATGGGGGGCGTCCGGGACATGCACTGGATCACCCACTGGGGTCTATCTTTCCTGATCTTGACACAGCCGGACAAAATATTTTTCTTCGTGAACTGGAAGATGCCGCAGAAGCTGTGCTGGCCCTCAAAGGCGAAGTGGAACGACGACGACGCCGAGGCCGCCGCGGCCACAGTCGCCCATCTGCCGGTTTCCGACTCGGTGGTAAGTCCGTGAAGGGCTATGCGGGTCCCGTTTTGAATCCGCTGACGTGCCGTATCGTAGGTCTTCGGGGAGCTGTGGAAGAATAAAATTCGTGGTCACCTGCTGGGGTTGCAAGAGGGCATCTTCGATCACTGGTCTTTTGGCAGACTGGTACTGGCTGGTGATTCGGCCCACAAAGTAAGTGCTGGCCGATATTCTGATCAAGACATTCATCCTCCCCTCGACCCCCACGCTTTACCCTTACCCTCGGTAACTTGATCGATGCTAAGTATCGTCCTTGCCAGGTAACTCCAAACCTGGCGCTGGGAGCGATGTGCTGTATGGAAAGCAGTGTAATACTTGTGAACAAGATCGTGGATATGCATACGCAGCTTGGAGCGGAGAGGCGGCCATCCAAGGCTGTCATTGAGACGCTGCTGAAAGATTATCAGGCTGAGAGGATGCCCCGCCAGAAGGAAGCCTCGGAGGCCTCGGCCCTGCTGACGCGGCTGCACGCCTACGACGGATGGCACAGGTGGTTCCTCATGCGCTGGGTCTTCCCCCATGCTGGCGGCCAGACGTTCATCGCCGACCTAATGGCCGATCTTTGTGCCCGTGCCCCCAAGTTCAACTTCCTCCCCGTCGTCTACAGCAAGACAGCCACTTACAAGTGGCAGGACGACATGGATCATCACCCTGTACAGCTGCCCAAACGCTCTTCGTGGTTGCTGAATGTTAAGATGAAGAATGCCATGGGTTTGGAGTTCTTTGCATGTATTTTCGTCATTCTGCTCCTGTCTCTTATCTTTAAGTCGGGGACGGAGAAGGCTATCTCGTCAACAATACGGATATATGAAGCTGAGAGTGAGTTAGGGCTATTTAACAGAGGGACGGGTTTCTAAATGAAATAAGAAGCACTGTGGAATAAAAGACTATAAAAGAAATAGGATTTTTATTTAAAAAATTTGAGGCCATTAGGTAAAACTCTAAGTTATAATTTTAGTTTTAACGACAATTTTAATATAAAAATTATTTATTAAACTAATAAACTAATATATAAAAAATATAAACTTAATAAAATATACAAGTAAAGTACGTCGAATATATATTAAATAATAGTTATTTAAACCGATTAAAAGTTAAATTATTAAATAATTATTAGCTTAACTAAGCTACGAACCCTACTCGGGTCGCATTAGTAACTGTTATTAAACAGTTTCGTATTAGGATTTATATAAGGTTTTATCTTAAACTTGTTTTTTACGGTAGCTTATAAAGGGGCTTACGTTATTTTATAATTTACTCCCTTCTCTAAAGAGCTCTATTCTTAAAACTACAGCGTAATCCTTTTCGTATAACCGTATTTTTATGCGAAATTTGTTATCTAATAGTAGCTACCCGTATTTGGCAAAGTTTAACAGTAGCATTTTTAGCTAAGCTCTATTTGGCTAAGGCTAAAAAAAAAGCCCTAGTACAGTTAAAAGTAGCATTAATACGTAAATTACAAAAGGTTTAAACGCAATCTATAACTTCCGACCGATTTATTTCCGGTTTTATCGCCTGATATTTTAGCGGTATAACTGTCTTATACGTATTATTTTTACGCGACTTTAAATACGGCTTTTTAGTTTATTTTCGGCGTTTCGGCCCTTAAAATATTTTAATACGTACATATTTTTAATACCACTTAATATTACGGAAAAGGTAATTAATTTTATAATATTCCCGCCGTAAATAATTAAGCTATTTTAGTAAATACGTTGTTTAAAAAAAATTAAACGTCCGACGGTAAAATTACGAATAAATCGTTAATATAATTATTAAATAATTATTAACCTAACTAAGTTACGAATCTTTATTCAGGTCGTATTAGCGATTATTATTAAATAGTCTCGTATTGGGATTTATATAAGGTTTTATCCTAGGCTTGTTTTTTAAGGTGGCTTATAAGGGGACTTACGTTATTTTATAGAAATATAGCGATTTTAAATATAATTTTTATGAGTTTTATATAAGGTTGTTAGGTTTAAGCCGTATTATCCAGGTTAAGCTAAAGATACGAAGTAATTATATTAATAATTAATACGATAAATACTTTACCTAATATTTTCGAATACGTTAATTATTAATAGTTTTTACGGTAATAATAAATTGTACGTTTCGGTTACGAAAAGCCTTATTCCGAAGCCGATTATCGCGTAATGCTGATAAGCTTCGACCTTAATAAACCTTATGCCCTGGTTCGGCAGGGGGAATCTCCTGGAATACAGATAATAATTCAGAAGATGTTAAGCTTTTTGCGGTAAACCTTAAATCCGTACAAAATAGCTTTGTAACCTTTTGCCAGTTTTACGACTAAAAATGTTAAATGTTAACTAGGAAAAAGGGCTAAAAACTTTAAACCGGTTACTTTTAACCTCGATCGATTTTATAACTTTTCGAATCCTTATTAATTAAAACAGTTAAAATATACCGGGCAATTTTTATTACAATATACCGGTATTCCGTAACTGTAAAATTTTTACGGAAAACGTTTTTTTTAATGTTTTTAAATTTTAATAAAGCTTTAGAATAAGTTAAAGATATCGATATTTCGGTCGATTTAACCGATTTTTTTAAAAAAAATCGGATTTTGTTTTTAATTTTTAAATACGATTTAATTTATATAAGTAAAAATAATTAAAAATTAAACGACATTATGGTAAAAAATATTAACCGTATAAAGGAATTACTGGGAAAACTGGATATAAACGGTAAAAGGTTTAAAAATTTCGAAATTTAACTTTTAATTCGATATAAACTAGAGGATTACGAGTAATAATTTGTCCGGTTGTTCCGGATTGCGAAAACCGTCCAGAATTCGGTTAAAAATGGTCGTTAATAAGGGCTTGCATAATAAGGCAGCTTGAAGTCACCTGTAAGAAGGTTAGGGCTTGGTAAAGCTTAGTAACCGATAGCATAATTTATTTATTTGTTTAATTTGGTTTTACGGTTACGTCTTTTTCAGGGAGATTTATAAGTTTTATAAGCTCTTAATATATCGTATGTTATATTTAATTTAATATAATATATTATATAAGTAAATCCGTTATATAATTAAATCCGCTATTTTTAATACTTTTAATAAATAAATTTAAATAAAATAATTATAATTAATAAACTTTTTTTAAATTTTTTATACGTACGTATATTATATTTAAGCTTGTCGTAAATATAATATTTTCGTTATTTTAGTTTAAAATTACTTAGAACGATTAGATTTAACCTTGATTAATTGTAATTATTAATTATTAAATTTAAATAATAAACGATATGTTTTTTTCCGAAAAGAAAGTTTTACCGTAAAAGCGTTAACGTAATTTTAATTAAAGAAAATCAAGGATTTAATTATTTCTAACTGTATGTTATAATAGTAATTTTTAATGTTTAATATAAATAATGTTCCCGGTGAGTTAGTTTAATAATATTTATGAATGTTTTTAAACGTAAGAAAATAACGGAATTAATAAAAATAAATCAAAAAGCCGTTAATAGAAATATAATTTAAACTTTTAATTCGGAAAAAAAGTAATTAAAATCCGGTAAATTAGGTTTTATTTTTATAAAACCGTATTAGATATTATTAGTTGTTATAGTAATTTTTAAGCGCGTTTAAAAAACCGCCGACGATATCTTTTTAGTAATATAAATAGCATTAGATTAGGTTTCGATATATAACGAATAAACGCGGTTTAATACGAAAAGAATGAAATAAGTAAATACATAAATTATAACAATAATATTAATTTCATAATAATTGTTACTATTAATAAAACTACAAAAACCTGCTAAACCTTTAATATATATTTTAATATATTTATTGAATTTATACCTTATATTAAATTTAATTATTTTAATATTTAACTGTTTTAGTTTATAAGTGTTTCTCCAGGTAGAAATAAAAAAATTAAATATAGATGTAAAAATAAATAATTTATATTATTATAAATTTCTTAGTAAAAAAGACGTAACTGTGTAACTAAATGAAATAAATTAATAGATTTGATTATTTCGCTTATTAGGCTTTATTAAATTCTAACCTTTTCGCAGGCGTCTTATTTTAAAGTAACTTTAAATTACCCAGTTATACCCTTATTGTTATGACCTAACAGAGGAAGGTCTCGGAAACGGTCTTAGTAAACCGAAACAGGGCCCAAGTAAGTTAAGTTACTTAATCGGAAATGCTTAGCGAAAAAAAACTAAGTATTAATAAGTACGACTAAGTATTTTATTTAATAGTAATTAGGTTAAGTAATATTAAATTATAATAAACGGATAAAAATATATACGTTCGGTATTTTTATAATGAGATAATGTTAATTTATAATATAACTTAATTACTTAAAATATTTTTGGTATTATTAAACATAATTAAGTCATTTTTATTGTTTAAATTCCGTAATACGATTATTAATATAAATCGTACGATTTGGTTTAATAATTAGTTAATTAGCTTAGCCGTTAGGCGTTATAAGTTTTTATTTAGTAATATTATTAAATTTTAAATAATTATTCGAATTATTATTATAGTTTTTAATATTAAAAAAATTAACGTTATTTAGTAGTTTTAGGATCAACTTAAAAACTTAAAAATTAAAGTTTAGCGATTTAAAAAATTATATCCTTGATATTTTAAAGTTTTTTACAGGAGACGTATTTGACTAATTTAAGCTAATAATAAGGGATTACCTAAAGAACGTAAAGGATGATATAGAGAAGTTTATTAAATTTTTTTTGTGAATTATTTTAATTTCGAAAAGAAATTAAAAGTTAATTTTAATAACCCTAATAAAGAATATATTACTGTATAAAAAATCTTATAATTACAATAAAAAAGATTAACGTTTAAGTACGTAATAAAATTTCGGAATTTAATAGATAAGGTGGGATAGGTAGACAATAAGGATAACGTTAAAGATAAAATTATTAAGTTTAAATAATTAATCTTTTTGGATAAATATATTAGTAAAGTAATAAAAATCGACAATCGACAATTCGAGAGATGATAAAAAAAAAAAGCTAGTACGCTTTACGATATAAGTTTAATAAATCCCATTAAGAAAACAGACATATTATAATTTTTACTTTTTACGGGACGTAACTAGGCTTTATAAAAATCGGAGCGGTTTAATAACGAGACCGGTTACCGATTAAATATTATAATTACAGCAAGATAAAATATAAAGCTTTAAATTATAAGGTACTTAAAAAACTTTAAAAAAATAACTGGAATTTTGTACCTAAAGGACAATTATAATAAAACGATAAAAATAATAATAAAAGATCAATTAATATAATCCAGTTTAGGAGTAATTATTAATTACGTTATACGGTAATATAATAATATAAAAAGTATTTAAAATAAAGAGGTTTTATAGAGGAAAATTTATTTGTTTAGTTTAATTAAAAAAATTACGTTAAGAATAAGATTAACGCGTTTTATAAGAGTGGCTATAAGAATATTACGGATAAAACGAGGACCGTTGCCTAGGAAAGGTAAAAAAGTATACGAAAATTTATATTATTTATTATTAAAAACCTAGATATTAATTTTACGAAAAGTGAAAAAAAAAAACGATTTATTAAGGTATAATTCGAATATATAAAAAAAAAATTCGATTTTAAAAAATAAAAAAGAAATAATAAGAATAATTAGTAATAATACCGATACTTACGATTATTTATAGGTAGGGATGAAATTAATTAATAAGTAGCGTTATAAAGTTGGCTTTTAAGAGAATTATATTTATAAGCAGATATTTTTAGTTATTTTAAATAATGCGATTATTAAATAAAAGAAGAGCTAGTTTAACGGTTGGTAGAAAAATATTATTAGTAAGTTATTACCGATTTAAGCGTTTAATTAGTTTTTATTATAGGCCTAGAAGATAGATAAGTAATTAAAAAAAAGATTAAAAGACTTATTAAAACGAATTAATAAGATTTAAAAAATAAGGTTTAATAAGAAGAAAACGATAGTTTATGGTTAATGTTACTTAATAAAAAGGTATCGAGAATTTTATAGAATAGGCCTTGAAATAACGAAACGTATAATAATAAATTAAATAATTATAGGAATAGGTAATATAAATAAAGAAATAACTAAAGGAACTTTAATACTAAAATACGGAACGTGCCGCCGAAATTAAAGAGTTATTATAAGTTTTAAAAGTAGGACGTTTTTTAAAGTAAAGTCGTAGGAAAACGTAAGAAAAGAGGTGAGATTATTAAATTTTAAAAAAGTTTTAAACGTAATATTCGGAGTTATAAACGATAATGTTATTATAGTATAAGTACGAATTAAGAAAAATTGGTATACCGTAATAGTAGATTATAAACTAATAATTGCTAATTATATTAGCTCGGAAATAATAAATTAGTTAAGATTATTATGGGGAAAAAAAAGTTACCTTTATAAGGTTGAGAATACCGAAGGTTAAAAATTTACTTACGACGATAAATGGGTTAAACGCGAAATTAATTATTTTAAGACTTTTGTTAAAGGAAAAAAATAGATTATTAATTTCGATATTATCTTATTAAATGGATACGATATAATTCGAAGAAAATTATGGTTGCGTTAATATAACCCTTTAATTAATTAAGAGATTAATTAGGTAATTTTGGCTTATTTTTTAATATAAGGAAAGACGAAGAAAATTTAAGATTTTAATATTGAATCGATGAGGATAACGAATGTAAGTATAAGGATATAATAGAAGAATACAGCGCATTATTACGAATTTTAAAGTATGATTTTAATAGATAAATGACGATTTATAAATATAACGTAAGGAATTATTAAAGTAGATAATAAAAGTATTATTATAATATTATAAGTACGAAAAGTTTTTCCGAGAAAAGCTTAATACGAAATTATTATAATATAGCGAATAAGATTATAAGATAATTTTTAAAAATGATAAGATAATTGTTTTTTATTTTATTTATAATTTAATCAAGGCGGAGTTATACGTTTTTTATAATTATTTGAAAGATAAGTTACGTAAAGGATATATACGATATTTTAAGTTATTAGTAAGATATTTAATATTTTTCGTATTACGAAAGAAAGGGAAGTTATGATTTGTTATTAATTATTAATAATTTTACGATATTATTACTAAAAATAAAATATTATTATCTTTAATTATTAAAATTAAAAATTAATTATAAGAAGCTAAATGGTTTATAATTTTAAATTTGCGAGAAAGATATAATTAAATTCGAATTAAACTAGGAAACGAATAAAAAATAACTTTTAAAACGAAATACGGATTATGCGAGTATTTCGTTATATTTTTCGGATTTACGAACGTATTAGTAATTTTTTAACGCATGGTTAATTATATATTCCGAGAGTATTTTAATATCTTTATTATATATTATTTTAATAATATTTTTATTTATTTAAAGATGAAAAAGGAGTATATAGGATATATTTATAAAGTTTTATAAGTTTTATAAAATGTTAACCATTTAGTTAACGCGGAGAAATGTATTTTTTTTACGTAAAAAATTAAATACCTAAGATATATTATTACTTTAAAATATATTAAAATAAATTTTAAGGAAATTACCGTAGTGCAGAATTGGAAAATATTTATTAATATTACTAAGGTATAAATATTCCTTAGATTCGTTAATTACTGTCGACGATTTATACGATATTTTAATAAAATTGACGATTCGTATAGGCCTTTATTATGGAAAAGGCCTTTTAATAACTTAAAAACGGTTTTACTAACGAGCCAGTTTTAATAATATATAACTTAAATAAACTAGTAAAACTCGAAATTAAGGTTTTAGATTTTATTTTAAAAGTAGTAATTTACTAACAAGATAATTAAGAAAAATTATACCTTATCGCCATTTATTTTTATAAGTTATACGGTATTAAGTTAAATTATTTTATTTACGACAAAAAATTCTTAGTTAATTTTAGAGCTTTTAAGGAATTTAAATATTATTTCAAAGGAAATTAATATTAGGCAAAGGTATATATAAATTATAAAAATATTTAGTATTTCGTAATTATTAAAAAGTTAGTTAAACGATAATTACGTTACGTAAAATATGTTTTAGAATTCGATTACGTTATTATTTATCGTAAAAGATCGGAAAATAGTAAAACGAATGTTTTTAATAAATAACTAGATTTAAAAATTTTTAAAGTGAAAGTATAACAAATTATTTTTAACCGGATATTAAAAAAGTATTTTAAATAACGATATATTAATATTATTAAAACATTGATATTAAACATATATTAAGAAATACAATAATATTGTAATAATTTACCTGAAAATTAAAAAATAAATAAAATTTACGTATTAAAAAAATGTTAAAAAACCTAATACGAAAAATATACGAATATTAATTATATAAATATTTAGTGATTTATAAAACCCTAAAACGGTTATAACATATATATTATTTCCTTATAATGAAATTAATAATATAAAAAATTATATATTAACGCGATATTTGCGTTAAGGCGAAAGTTAAACGATATAAATTTTACGGAAAATTATAGCTATTACTAATCGCCGAGCGGCTATAGGATTTAATTATATTTAATTTTATTATTAAATTTTTTTGGTTAAAAAACTTTGTTACGGGTATATATTACGATAATATTTTCGTAATCGTTAATCGATTTATAAATTTTTATTATTATTTATTTTATAACGAAAATATAAATACCGAATAAATAGTATATATATTTTTTTCGATATATTTTTAATATAACGTATTATACCATTTCACGAGCTAAACCACTTCGCAAGCTGTTTTTCGGCATTTCGCGATAAAAAATTTAAATTAATCAACTATAACACATTAAAATAACATAAATTAATCGGATTTTTTTTTGCTAAACGTTTTTACAACTTTATTATAAATATACGTATTATATCCGGGCTTGCCGTAAATGCTATATTTCCGTTCTTTCGTTACAACCCTTTTATAACAATTACTTTTAACCGTTATAAGCTACATTTTTCTATTACCCCCTTTCTTTTCGGCTAAAAAAACTTATCCCTTTTATATAATAAGTATCCCTTTTTTTGGAAATATTTGTTTTTAGTTTTTTAACGTTTACTTAAGATATAATTCGTTTCGCGCAATTGGGTTACTTTTTCTCGAAAAAAAATAACTTCGTACAAAAGTAATAAGTTACTTTTTGTTAAAAGATTCGCCGATTTAACGATTTTTGTTAGCGAACTACCTTAATAATTTCTAATCCTTTTTTAAAAATAACGTCCTTATTTTATTACTTTTTTAATATTTTTAAAGGTTTTCGTAAATAAAAAACAAATAGAACCGGCAGAAATTAACGGGAAAACGGTCGGTATAAATATAATTAAAGGAATTTCGAATTCGGAAAAAACATAATTAAGATCGAATAAAACAAAACTAACTTTTGTAAATCCGGATATAATATTATCGGATGTTATAATAACTTTAAACGCGTTATAAAAACCGGCAAAAATATCTTTTTTAACGATATAAATATAATAATATTATATTAAGCTTTCGATATATAATAAATAAACGCGTTTTAAAGTAAAAAAACAAAATACGTTAAAAAATTAAAACTTATGCGAAAAATATATAAATATGTAAAATATAATAATATCGTAATTAACGCAATATTTTTCGAATTTTATTAAATAATAACTTTCGTAACCGTCGAAAATAAAAAAATATTTTAATTTTTTTATACGTATTCGAATATATTAATCGAAATAATAAACTTATTTTAAATTTAATTCGATTTTTATTTAATTATTAGTACTTGATATAATTTTTTAATCGGTTATTAATAATAAATTATTACGGAATTAAAATTTTAAATAATTTTTTCCGTTATAATAATAAATTACGGTATAATTTAACTTTAAAAATTAATAATTTAAATAACTATAACCTATTTTTTATTCTTTTATTAAACTTATTTAAATTTTCCATGTTTTTCAGTATTAATAATTATTATACCCGTTACTATAAAAAACCTTATCAAAAATTTAATCTCGTCGAAGTTATAAATTTTTTTTTATAATACCGTATTTTACAATAATAACCCGAACAAATTTAAATTATTTACGAAATATCTTTAAATTTTAATATAATACCCGTTAATAATTAATATTCCGATTTAAATACGTTTAAATGTTTTTTGGCCGTTTAATAAATTTCGACGCCCAGTTAATTCCGACGCGTATTATAACGTATTAGGTTAATAATAAATTCGGTATATCTTTAATATATTAAAGCCGGATAAAAAATATTCGCATATTTAAAATAAAAATTTATTTAGTAATAAATTTTTTTTCGGTTAACATTAATTTTCGTAAATTAAACAAAATATCGGTTCGGGCGTGTTAATTATAATATCGGGCTTTTAAAATAAATTCAAAGATTTCATAAAAAAAATATAACTTTTTAAAATAAAAATTCGGATTTCGTTTTTTAACTTAAATAACCAGATTTATTTTAATTTTTTTTATAAAACGTTTTATATTATTAATATTAAATAATTACTAATAAAAATTAAATAATACATATATTAATAAAAACGGCTCACAAAGTAATTTAGTTCGCGAAGTGGTATAATACGGTATACGGATTATTATTAAAAATTATCTTAAATAAAGATATAGTTTTTACTTTAAAGTTTTAGTAAAGCTTAATAATATAACTCGGTTTAAATTATAAATTATTAAGCGTTTTCCGATTATAAATAAACGGATAAATGGAAAGAATTAATTAAATATTAGAAATATATTTATAATATTATATTAATTATAAATAGAATAATTAGGCTAAAAAGTTATTTATTACGTAATCAGCTTATACTACCAGCTATCAAGATGTTATTAAAATAACTTTAGTTATTTCTAATTTTAATTTTATTTTAAGAACTTATAAACAAAATACGAAAAAAAGGATTAGTTAATGTTAAAGTAATTTTTACCTTAGAATAACTTAAATAATTATATTAAGAAATAAACATAAAGCTTTAATTCGTACGCGAATAAATAAATAAATATTATAATTAAAAAAAGTTAAAAAAATTAACATTTTTAAAGTAGAAGATAGTTTATTTAATTACTAAAAATATTAAAACTAAACGTTTAAACTAAAAACTCGATTTTAAATATTTCGGCCTATGTAAGATTATTAAGAAAATTTAAGAAAATAATTATGAATTATAATTATAATAATTGAAATTAAACTTTATCCAGTTTTTTATATTTTTTTATTCGAGTTAGTAATAAATATTATTAAAGTAAATATTAGGTACGAAAAAAAATGAAAAAAGATATATTTATTAAAAAGTGGAAAAAAATTTTAACATGCGAAAAAAAAAGGGATTTACCTAGTATTTAATTAAATAAAAAAAATACCTAATTTTCGAGAATATTTAGGAACCCGTTATAAACCTTATTAACGCTTAGCGTTTATTAAAAACATTTTATTAACAACGTCAGGATTACTACAATTAAAAAGTTCCTTAGTTTATATTATTTAATGATAACTAGATAGTTACCTTTAAAATGAACTAATTATTTAAACTAGAGGCCTGGGTAATAGTTAATATATTTGCTATTTTTAACCGTTTTTATTTTTCTAATTCTTTTAAAGGTTACAATTCCTATTATATTATTTTAATACCTTTAAAACAAAAAACACCTTTTATTTAGGTAATTAAATTAGTCGCGTAATAATCTTATTTATTTTCTTTTAATAACGTTTTATTTTTTCTTAATAAAGTTTTTGCAATTCCAGGAAATGCTCCTCGGCGAGCATTTCCTTTTTTTTAACCGTGAATTTTCCGTACGAATATTATCCAGGGAAAATAAAGGGATATTATTTCCGTCGCAAAAATATTTATGTTAAATATAAGCTTTATATTTTGAAATATTTTTTATTATATCGTATTTTTAGTTTTTGTTAAAATATAAGCAATAAAGTATAATTTTAAATTTCAATTCGTTAAATATTAAAAAAAGATTTTTACGACTAACCTTAAAAGAAAAAGTTATTCGAAATAACTTAATAATATAACACGATATAATAAAATAAGGATTTTGGGAAAAGAGAAATCGTATTATAACTTAATAAAGGAAAATTTTAGAAATAGTTTTAATAAACCGAAATAAAGCCTAAGTAAGTTAAGTTACGTAATCGGAAATATTTAACGAAAAAAATTAAATATTAGTAAGTATAATTAAGTATTTTACATAGTAATAATTAAACTAAGTAATATTAAGTTATAATTAACGGATAAAGATATATACGTTCGTTATTTTTATAATTACGTAATCCTAGTTTATAATATAACTTAATTATTTAAGATACCCTTAATATTACTAACCGTAATTAAGTTATTATTATTGCTTAGATCCCGTAATACGATTTCTAATATAAACCGTACGACTTGGTTTAATAGTTAGTTAACTAGCCTAGCCGTTACATTTATCGATAATTATTTTTAAATTCTAAACGGTTTTCGTAATGTGGAATAACCGGATAAATTATCGTTCGTCATTTTTTAACTTATATCGATTTAAAATTTAAATTTCGACGGTTTTAAACCAGTTATTATTATTTTCCCGTGTTACTAATAATCTTTTTATAAACCGGATACTTTTTAAGAACAATTTTTATAAAAATCAAGTATTTCGGTTAGTTTAAATTAAATCGTATTCGAAAATTAAACATAAAAGCCGATTTTTTCGGAAAGATTATTAATATCGATAAAGGTATTAATATATTTCATTTAGCCGATTATTTTATTTAAATCGGGTAATATAATTAAGACCGTTTCCGTTAAGATTTCGAAAATACGGAATATTAAGATTTTATATTTAAATTTAACAGGTATATTTTGGTTATTTTAATTAATAAAGGTTTAAAAAGGTACAGTAAAATTAATCGAAATTAAGAATGTCATAAAACGAGCGAAAGGTCGCACAATAGCTATTTTATACGGATTTAAAGTTTATGGTAAAAAATTTAATATATTTTAAGTTATTATCTACGATTTCCATTATTAAACCGTAAAGCTAAAAGGTATAAAATTTATTAACATTAAAACTTATCGACATTAAGTAATCCGTTTCGGAATAAAGCTTTTCGTAATCGAAATATAATTTATCGTTATCGTAGAAAGTATTAGTAATTGCCGTATGCGAAAATATTAAGTAAAATCTTCATTATGTTAATTATCAGTATAATTATTTCGTATTTTTAGCATAGCTTAAATAATACTACTTAAATTTAACACTTTTAAATATTATTTTAAATTATTTCCAATGTTATTATTAACTGTATTTAGATTTTTTATACTTTAGAAGTTTAATTATAATTATAATTATACTAATTACTTTAAAAATATTATTAAAATTTTAATTTATGGAAAGTATTAATATCCTTTAATATAATATCGTATTTTACGATTATAATATAAAGAAATTTAAATTATTTATTCTTTAAGAGGAATATTATATAATCCTTCTCAATTATATAATAAAATTTATCACTTAATTACATTAATATATTTTATAATATTTTAAGCAAATAATAAATTCGTTATATATTTTAACTATGAACGCATAATTAAAAACGTTTATCTATTTAAATTAAAAGGTTATTATATAACGAATTTCTATAAACTAACGTCTTAATTTTTAAATTATAAACTGTATTTATTTAAAAAAACGATATGGTAATCTCGGGTTTTTAAAGTATGTATAAATATATTATAATTAATATAAACCCTTCATAAGAAATGCTAGATGTTATTATTAAAGCTAAATAACTAAATTTATTCTAATCTTTTAAAAAATCGTGCTATTATATTAATATTAAAATATAAATTTTAAATAGTAAAACGTAAAAGAATTGAAGAAATAAACCTAATCGCTTATATAATACTGTAAATTATTATATTATTATTAGATTTTAATTTACGTAAATAAAAGATTTAATATTATATATAGTATATATTATAATTAAAGGTTAAATAAAAAATATTTTATAAGCAGTAATATTAATTTAATATATAATTTATATTTTATTATTATGTAGCTTTATTATTATTTTCTAATTACGCGTCTTATATTAAAGCTTAACATTAACGTTATATTTTCGTTTTTTCTTTACAACCTTTTAAGCGAATATTTATAATATTAATTAATTATTGTTATTCATTATGAACTTTTTTAACATAATTAACAATAATATTTCTTGAAATTAATAGATATAGCCTTTTAAATAGATAATAAATATAAAATTTAATTCGTAAAAAGTTCGGCCGATTTAAGAAAATAAAATACAAATATATACCACTAAATAAGGTAATAGTAAAGTATTAATATATTACCTACATTAAGTAATAAAAAGTAAATATAACTATAGCAGTAATACTAATAATAATAAAATAAAATCCGGATAATAAAACTATTAACAAAGATAAATTAATTTTAAATGATGTTAATAATTAAAATGGATTAAACTTAATAAGTATATATATATATTATTAAATAAATAATGTTTTATTCGAAATTAAAATCTTACTATTTAAGGCTTTTATTTTAATTTACCTGATTTAATAACGTATTATATATATAAGCAAGAGATATATATTAGCGAGCCGCTTTTTGGCACTTCGTAATAACAAATTCAAATAACTTAATAATAATATATCGTATTGATTTAAATTAATCGGATTTTTCTTTATTAGATATATTTACAATTTCTTTATAAGTATACGTATTATGTCCGGGTTTGCCGTAAACGCTATATTTCCGTTCCTTCGTCTTAATTTTCTTACGACAACCCACCTTAGATGCTGTTAGCTGCATTTTTTTACTACCCCTTTTTTTTAAGCCAAAAAAGCTTATTTTTTTTACATAATAAGTATTTTTTTTTAAAAACGTTTGTTTAAAATATAGTTTGTTTTGCGTAATTAAACATTTTTTTCCCGGAGAAAAACGGTTTTATATAATAATAATATATAATTTTTGTTATATGATTAATTAATTTAAATATTTTTGTTAATAAGTTATCTTGATAATTTTTAATTTTTTTTTATAAATAACGTTTTTATTTTGTTATTTTACGAATATTTTTAAAGGTTTTCGCAAGCGGGAAAATAAAACTGGCGGAAATTAACCGGGAGATAATTAACGTAAGTATAATTAGAAAAATTTCGAATTCGGAAAGGACGTTATTAAGATTAAATAAAATAAGGCCAATTTTTGCGAATTTAGATTTAATAATATCGGACGTTATAATAATTTGGAACATATAATAAAAACCGGCGAATTTTTTTTTTTGTAATATAAGTATAATAACGTTATATTAGATTTTCGATATATTGCGAATAAATACGTTTTAAAATAGAAAAATAAAATATATTAAAAAGTTAAAACCGGTATAAAAAATACGCGGGTATATAAAACGTAATAATATCGTAATTGGCATAATATTTTTCGAATTTTATCGAATAATGGCTTTCGTAACCGTTAAGGATAAAAAAATATTTCGAATTTTTTGTACGTATCCGAATATATTTATTAAAATATTGGATTTATTTTAAACTTAATTTATTTATTATTTAATTATTCTTACTTAATACGATTTTTTAAACGGTTATTAATAATAAATTATCGTAATATTAAAATTTAACATAATTTTTTCTTATTATAATAATAAATAATGGTATAATTTAATTTTAAAAATTAATAATTTAAATAATTATAATTTATTTTTTATTTTTTTATTACGTTTATTTAAGTTTTCCACGTTTTTCGGTATTAGTAATTACTATATTTATTGTTATAAAAAACTTTATTAAAAATTTAATTTCGTCGAAGTTATAAATACTTTTTTCTGTAATCCCGTATTTCGCAATTATAACCCGAATAAATTCGAATTATTTACGAAATATTTCTGGATTTTCGGATAAAATCCGTTAATAATCGATTTTCCGATTTAAACGCGTTTGGAATTTTTTTTACCGTTTAACAAAATTCGACGCCCAGTTAATTTCGACGCGTTCCGTAACATATTAGGTTAATAATATATTGGTTATATTTTTAATATATTAAAGCCGGATAAAAAACGTTTACGTATTTAAATTAAGGATTCGGTCGATAATTAATTTTTTTTCGGTAGGCGTTAATTTTCATAAAAAAGGAATAATATCGGCTTAGGCGTATTTACCGTTAAAACGGTATATTAAAATAAAATATGGAACTTTATAAATAAAATTAAGTTTTTTATAATTAATTTCCGGGTTTCGTTTTTTAATTTAAATAATTAAGTTTATTTTCGTTTTTTTATAAGGCGTTTTATAACGTTAATATTAAAAAATGGATAATTAAAAATAAATAGTTAGAGTAGCGAAAAAAGTCTTTCGCTTATATATGTAGTACCTTATATTTTATTATGTTTTGATATTTTTATTAGGAAATACTTATATATATTTTATCTAATTATAAAATATAATAAAATAAAATGGTTTAATATCATATTTTTAAACTTAACGAAATTATTAGAAATCTTTTACCTTTCTTCTATATAAAGTAATATTAAAATTTATATAATAATTTGTAATTTATAATTTTAAAATTATATAAATATTTTAATAGATGATTATTTTATTAAAAATCAAAAAATAAATATAAATCTATTTTTAATACTTTAAGTAATATTTATAACATAAGTACTATATAATATAATATAATGTAATTAATTAAAAATAATTTATTCTTATAAGTATATTTTCTTTTAAATTAACTTTATTTATTTCCGTATATAATATAATTTAAAAAAATTAAAATATAATTATATAATATTATATAATGCTATGACTTTTATATTAACTATTTTTATTAGGTACTTTTTATTTTAATAAGTTTGATATTATTTTATTTATTTTAAGATAAATATAATTAAATTTTTAATTCTTTTATTTTTTACAAATTGATATTTTTTTTATTTTTCTAAATACCTTACTATATAAGCTAACCACTCGTATAAATGAGTCGCTTATTTTTCTTTATTTAGGGGAATCCCTTAGTATACCTAATCTCGGGCCACTTAAAGTACTAGCTTTACAAAACGAGTAACTCGCTTATACGAGCGGTTCGCTTATATACTACGTTATATAAAGAAGAATGGAAATAAAATATAATTAATTTATAATATATATATATATAAATATAACAGGATAATAGTGTAAAAAATATTATTAATAAAGAACTTAATAATAAGACTAATTAATAAAAATATAATTAAAATTTTATTTTATATTAACTAAATAAATATTTATATATTTAATAAATAAAAAACTATATAATATATTATTATTTATAAATGTAGTTATTTATTATTAAAGTTTTACAGGGATTAAAAGAGATTTAATTTATAGCCTTAGAATTATAAAGATAAAAAAGCTATAGTTATCTCTAGCTGCTTTCCCCCCCATCCCCTTAAGTTAGAAATAAGTAATCTAGAAGTAATAAGATAAAACTTTAAGCTACAAAATGGAATATAATCACGGATAAGGATTAAAATGAAGAATTTAAAACCTATTCTATAATTAAATATTATTAAATATTAAATGTAAATTTAAATAATTGTTATATATAAAGTTATCTAAATATAAGCTATATTGTTTAAATAAAGAGAAAATATCAAATAATTATAGTAATACTTGATACGATAAATACTTTATTTAATTCTATCGAATATAATAACGATTTTTAATTTGGATATTTTAAATGAATTATACGTTTTATTTCGGAAAGGCTTAATTCCGAAACTAATTATTAACATTTTATAAATACGTAATTTCTAGATTAATATTAGTTAAAAAATTTATTTACATAATGCCAACAAGATTAGATCTTAATAAAAACTATATATTTTAATTAATATTTAATAAGGAATTTTCTTTAAAATGTGATATAACTTAAAATATATTCAGCTTTATACGGTAAACCTTATAATAATATGAAATAACTTAACAAGCCTTTATTAATTTAACACCTTTTTAATTTTAATTTATTTTAAAGGTTTTTCAATTTTTATAACTTAACAGTATTAAAATAAACCGAGCAATTCCTAATATAAATAACTTGTATTTCGTAATTATAAAATCTTTATAGAAAACGGTTTACTTGAAAAATTTAAAATATATAAGGATTTAAAACGAATAAAAAATCTTAATATTATTATCGATCTTATTAATGCTTTATTTAAAAATTAGTTTTTATTTTTAATCCTTATATATATTTCACTTTATAAGAATAAAAGTAAACAAAATTTATATAACTTTATAGCTATTAAAATCGACCGTATAAAAGATTCCTGGAAAAATTAAAACTAAATCGTAAAAAGCTTAAAAATTACGAAACTTAACGTTTAATTCGATATAAATTAAAAGATTATATTTAATAAATTATCCGGTTATTGCGTAAAGACTAATCGTTAATAAAGGTAACGAAAAAGTTAAGGTTTAATAAAAAGTATTAACAAAAAAAAATCCTAATTTCGAAATGTATTTAATTAAGTTATATATTTATACGTTTTTAAAAAATATCTTAAATTATTTTTAAACTGTTATTTAACATTATATATATAAAATAAGAAATATTTTATTACTTTATAAATAAAATTTTTTTATAATAATATTATAATGTTTAAAAATATAAGGTAAAGTGCCATTAAGGTATCTAGCTATATACATACATACAGGGAACTAATCCATTCACTAAATATATGCACAAACTGGTTTTACAAACATAACCGGGAAATACCCTTTAAAAACCGTTCTTTTTTGGCCAAGGACCGGAAAAACGTAATATAGGTTATGTAATACGGCAACTGACGGTAAAATATACCCGATTAATTAATTAGTTCCTAACGCCCTTAATTGTAACTGGTCCTACCAGCCACCCCTTAATTGTCGCCGACACGGTAGCGGAGCCGAAGCCCTAATTAATTTAGCTTTTTCTAGGCTGGCGTTACCTAAAGAAACGGTAACCCAAGTTAGATTTAAACTAGTCATTTTTTAAAATCAACCGAAACAAGGTACCTAAGCCTGTCGCAATTAAAAGAGACATCTAGGCTCGCAACTACTAAGCTATTAGGCCAATGTTTAGAAATACATAACATAATATATTATAATACTATTAAAATATTTTTACATATAAAAAAACATAAGGTAAAAAAACTCTTAATCTTGTAATTTTTATAATTATTAGTAACAAAATTATATTATATAATTTAAAAGTGATTAATATTAAAGTTATGTATTATTAAATTATTTTTTTTAAAATAATGATAATGTATTATATTAGCGAACGAGCTATATAAGTAAGCGAATTAATTTCTGGAATTTTTTCATAACGATTTTAAATGATTTATATAAAATATAATAAATTAATTTAAATTAATCGGATTTTTTATAATTTCTTTATAAATGTATCTATTATATTTAAACTTATCGTAAATATTATATTTTCCTTTTCTCCTTTAAATTCCTAATAGTTTTAATTATTTATCCTTATTTCTCTTTAATTATAAAATTCTATATTCCCTTTTTTTTATAAAAACTTATAATTTTAATTTTCCGGTATATATTAAAATCGTTCTTTGTTTTACGAATATATGTATTTCTTTTCAGATAAAAGATTTTTCGTAAACAAATAGCGAAATAATTTTTATTAAAAGATTAATTAACTGAAATAGTTTTATCGGTAAACTACCTTAGTGATTTTAAAGTGTTTTTATACAAAGAAAAATAACGGAATTAATAAAAGTTAATAGAAAATAGTCGATGTAAATATAAGTAAAATTTATACTTCGAAAAATACAGGATTAAAATAAAATAAAATAAATGGCATTTTGATATATCCGGATTTAATATTATGAATCCTTGTAGTAATTTTAATCGTGTTTTAAAATCCGGCGATAAAATTCTTCTAATAATATAAAGAACATAATATAATGTAAAACTTACGATATATAACGAATGAATATGTTTTAATACCGAAAAACAAAATATATTAAAAATGTAAATCCGATATAATAATAAGTAGATATATAAAGTATAATAATAATATTAAATTTAAATTTAATTTATTTATCGTCCCGCTATATTTATTAATACTAATTCTTTAATTAAATTAAAAGAGTTTATCGGCGAATTAGCGATGTAATTATTTTTCTTAATAAGAATAATAAATAGAAATAAGGTTTAGTTTTAAAAATTAATAACTTATATTATTATAAATTCTCCCTAGAGAAAACGTAACCGTGGAATAAAATTAAACAAATAAATAAATTATAATATCGGTTACTAAGCTTTATCAAGCCTTAACCTTTTTATAGATTACCCTGTTATGCCCCTATCGACCACCATTCTTAACCGAATTCTGGACGGTTTTCGTAATCCGGAATAGCCGGATAAATTATCGTTCGTAATCCTCCAGTTTATATTAAGCTAAAAGTTAAACTTTGAAATTTTTAAGCCTTTTACCGCCTATATCCAGTTTTCCTCGTAGTTTTTTTATACGGTCAATATTTTCCATTATAAAGTCGTCCAACTTTTAATTATTTTTATTTATATAAATTAAATTATATCTAAAAATTAAAAGTAAAATCCGATCTTTTTAGGAAAAATCGGTTAAATCGACGGAAGTATCGATATTTTTGGCTCGTTTTAAAGCTTTATTAAACTTAAAAATTTTAAAAAAAACGTTTTTCGTAAAAACTTTACAGTTACGGAATACCGGTATTTTGTAATAAAAATTGCCCGGTATATTTCAGTTATTTTAATTAATAAAAATTCGAAAAGTTATAAAATCGATTAAGGTTAAAATCGTAAAATTGGCAAAAGGTTACAAAGGCATCTTATACGGACTTAAGGTTTACTACGAAAAGCTTAATATCTCCTAAGTTATTATCTACATTCCAGGAGATTCCCCTTGCCGAACCGTAAAGCCAGAAAACATAAAGTTTATCAGGGTCGAAACTTATCGGTATTACGCAAATAAGCCTCCTAGCCGATATTAATCGAAAAATTACGTACTTACGGGGACCTAACAGTCAGTTTCGGGATAAGGCTTTTCGTAACTAAAACGTATAATTTATTATTACCGTAAAAACTATTAATAATTACCCTATTCGAAAATACTGGGTAAAATATTTATCGTATTAATTATTGGTATAATTACTTCGTATCTTTAACTTAACCTGGATAATACGGCTTAAACCTAACGACCTTGTATATTATTATAAATTATTCCCGACTTTAACATTAAGTTTATTAAAATGTTTTACGTTTTTATATATTAGTAATCATTATACTTATTTTTATAAAATATTTTATTAAAAGTTTTATTTCGTAGAATTTAAAAATATCCTTTTTTATACTACCGTATTTCGTAATTATAATCCGAATAAATTTAAATTATTTAGGAATTATTTTTAAAATTTTATGCTTTTAATTTTAACGTAATTTAAGTCTTTTCGTCCTTTTAGTAAAATTATCTATTTAATTAATTTTAATACGTATTATAACGTTTTTTACCAAGTATTAAATTTGTTTTATTTTTAATATATTAAAGATAAATAAAACCCCTTATATATTTAAATTAAAAACATAATTTTTAATACATTTTTTAGTTAATATTAAATTTCGCAAATTATAGAATACATCGGTTCGGGCGCCTTAACCCTATTATCGGGTTTTTAAAGTAAATTTAAGAACATTATATATAATATATACCTTTTTAAAGTTTAATTTTAAGTTTTACGATTTACGTTAAATAATTCAATTTATATTAACTTCTGTAATATAACGTTTAATATTATTAACGAGAAGAAATATATAATTAACATTAAAAGGTTAAAAGGTTAAAAAGAGTAATTTATTCGTTATATAACTTACTTATTTATATAACATATTAAAATTAAAAAATATAACAAAAATATATTACTTTATATAATAATTAGCATTAATATATCATTTTATAAAATTTCTTAAGTACTATAAGCTTTTACAGCTGGTTTAAATTAAGGTTAAAAGATTACTAGTTCTAATCTATATTACAACTTCGGCTTTATAAACTATATCGGCGATAACTAGAAAGCTAAAGACGTTAATAACTAATTAAATTAATTATATATTTTATTGCATGTATTACTATATTTTAAAACCCGTATTACGTTCTTTCTCTGGCCTTTTAAAAAGTACGTTCTTTTCGAAAATGCTTTTTAATTACGGTATATAATTCTTTATATACATACTTAATACATAGATTAATTTTTAATATATAACTTGCTAAATACTCGAATAATGTTAATCTTATTTAAAACTACGGATATTATTATATTATATATATTATTACGAGAACCTTAATCGTCCGGTTTTATAATATTTTTAAAACTATTATAATTACGGATAACGTAGTATATAAGTAAATCGCTTATATAAGCAAGTCGTTCGTCTTTTAGGATTTTACGATAATAAAGCTAAATAAATTAATTTAAAGTAATTAAATCCCTTATTATTAGATATTTTTATATCTTCCGTATAAATACGCGTATTATATCCGGGGTTATCGTCAACGTTATAATTTTTTTTCGTATAAATTTCTTTATATCCATTTTTATTAATTTTTATTAATGGTAATTAATTATTATTATTATGCCTTTTATGTTTAAAAAATCTTACATTCTATATAATATGGGGTTATTTTGCTAGTAATATACATTTGTACTTCTTAGATATTTAATAAAACTATAATTCGTTTTACGAAAGTAATCGTTTTTTTCTTAAAATAAACGTTTTCGTTTAAAAGTAGTAAGTTAATTTTTATTTAAAGATTAACCGATATAACTATTTATATCTTTAAGTTACTCCTATAATTTCTAATTCTATTTTTGAGTATCGTTTTTATTAAATCGTTTTAATAATGTTTTTAACAACTTTCGTAAATAAGAAAATAACGGAGTTAATAAAAATAGAAATAAAAAATAATCGGTATATAAAGTTGTTAACTTCAAGCCGTATTATCCAGGCTAATCTAAAAACACAAAATAATTATATTAATAATTAATACGATAAATATTTTATCTAATATTTTCGAATACGGTATTTATTAATAATTTTTACGAGAACGATAAACTTTACCTTAGTTACGAAAAGCTTTATTCCGAAAGCAATTATTACGTAATATTTATAAACTTTAACGTTAATATACCTTATACCTTATAATTAATTTAATAAAAAAAATCTTAAATGATAACTTACAAAATATTAAGCTTCTCTTAGTAAATCTTAAATTTATACAAAATAATTACTTTTTAACCTTTCGTTATTCTTACGATTTTTTTAAACTGTTATTAATTAAAATAACTAAAATATACCGGCTAAATCCGAATATAAAATGCTATTATTCCGTATTTCCGAAACCTCGACGGAAATAATTTTAATTATATTACTTAACTTAAATAAAATAATTAGCCGCTTAAAATATATCGGTACCTTTATTAATATTAATAACCATTTCTTAAAAAAAGGTCGAATTTTACTTTTAATTTCGGATACGATTTAATTTAAAACAGCAGGTATAATCGATTCTTACGCAAATTTATATTTAAAAAATATCCGGTTTATAAAATAATAATAATAACGGGTTTAAAAAAGTCGAAATTTAATTTTTAAATTCTTTTAAATTAATAAAATACGAATAATAATTTATCCGGCTGTTTAAAAGCTTAATAGTGGCACGTTTATATATCTCTTTTAATTTATATAAACTTAAGCACCTTACTTTAATTAATTATAAAATATAGTTAGTTTAAATCTAGCTTAGATTACCGTTTCTTTAAGGAGCGCCAGCTTAGAGGAGTTAAACTAATCAGGGCTTTGGCTTCGCCACCGTGTTGGCGACAAGTAGAGCGGTTGGGGGCTCTGGCAACCAATTAATCAAATTAATCATGTACTTAGCCACTTGTTTGTTACCGTGTTAAATAACCCGCACTACGTTTTTTCATCCGGCCTGCCAAGGGGTACGGTTTTTTCGGAGGTGTTTTCCGGGCGCGTTTGTGCAGAACTATTTGTGTATATGTAGGTAGTAAACGGATCAGCTGTATATATGTACATAGCTAGATACGTGAATGGCACTTTACCTTATATAATTTATCCGGCTGTGTTAAATTACGAAAACCATTTAAAATTCTGTTAAAAATAGTTGTTAATAAGGGTATAATTAAACAATTTAAAGTTAAATGTAAAAAGGTTATATTTTAGTAAAGCCTAATAACCGAAATAGTACAATTTATTAAATTTAAGTATCCGGTTACGATTTCTTTAAAGAGAAAACATAATCGGTATAAATATAATTAAAACTTATGTTTACTGATTTAAATTTAATATTATTTATTATTATAATAAATTTAAATATATTATAAGAAATAAGGATAAAATCTCTTTTAATACTATAAATATCAAATAAATATGTTTTAAAATAAAAACTTAGATATATCGAAAAATAAAAACCGATAAAAAAGAAATATTTATTTTATAATTATTCTCGTACCCGTCGAAAATTAAAAAATATTTCGATCTTTTAATACATATTTTACTCTATTTATCGAAATATTTATTTTATTTTAAATTTAATTTATTTATGGTTTAGCCGTTTTCGGTTATAATTATTTGTTAATCGGAGAAAAATAGCTTATCGGCAAATTAAGAAAAAAAAAGTACATTTTACAGGTAAAATAATTAAATAAAAAGGAAGTTTAATTTTAAAAATTATTAAGTTATATTATTATAAATTAATTTTTTTATTACGTTGATTTTGATTTACTAAGTTTTCCGGCATTTAAAATTATTATATCTAAAAAAATATATATATTTAAAAATGTTTTTTATAAAAACTATCTAATTTTTTATATTACTGTTTTTCGTAATTATAAATAGAATAAATTTAAATATTAAACCTTTTAATAATATATAGTTCCAATTTAATATATTTATTTTATTATTTAATAAAATTAAACGTTTGATTAATTTCAACATATATTGCGATATATGAAGTAATTAATAAACTTATATTATTTTTAGTATAATAGAACTAAATAAGAAATATTTACATATTTAAATTAAAAATTCGTTTAAAAATCGATTTTTTCCTTTAATGTTAATTTTTATAAATTAAAAACAACATCAACTTAGCCCGTTTTGCCGTTATATCGGTTTGTTAAGGTAAATTCGAAAACGTTATATATTTTGTAAAGCCGTTTATAAATAAGTTTAGAGTTTCTTTTCCCTTAAACCATTAAATTTCTTGTTATAAACCGTTTTATATTATTAATATTTAAAAAATAAACCATTTAAGTTACGTTATTAATATAATAGAAAAAACGAACGAGTTGTTTATATAGTAGAGTATTTTAATAATATTCTTAATATATTCGCTAAATAGCTTAAGTAATTTTATAAAGAGGATTAATTCTCTATAAAGGAAACAGAACCGTATATTTAAAATGAATAAATTAATAGATTATACTGCATTAATTATTAAGCTTTATTAAAATCTAACTTTTTTGCTAATAACTTTAAACTGCCCAGTTATGCTCTTATTAACGACTCTTTATAACGGAATGCTAAACGGTTTTCGCAATCTAAAACAACCGGATAAATTATCGTTTGTAATTCTGTTTATATCGAACTAGAAATTAAATTTTGAAATTTCTAAACCTTTTGCTATTTATTTTTAACTTTTTCAGCAGTTTTTTATACGGTCGATATTTTCCGCTATAAAATCGTCTAGCTGTTAAGTACTCTTATTTTTATATATTAAATCGTATACGAAAATTAAAAATAAAATCCGATTTTATAAGAAAAAGTTAATTAATTTAACGGAAATATTAATATTTTTTACTTAGTTTAAAATTTATAAAGTTTTAAAAAATTTAATAAAACCTTTTCTATAAAAACCTTATAATTACGGAATATTAATATTTTATAATAAAAATTACCCGGCATATTTTATATATTTTAATTAATAAAGATACGAAAAGGTGCCGTAAAATCGATCGAGGTTAAAGGTAGCTAGTATGGGGTTAGCACAAAATTGCAAAGATGTCTTATACGGACTTAAGATTTGCCGCGAAAAGCTTACTATCTTTTAAGTTATTATCTGCTTTTTAAAAGTTTACTCCTATCGAACCGTAAAGTTAGAAAATAAAAGGTTTATTAAGGATAAAGCTCGTTAGTATTACGTAATCGGTTTTAAAATAAGGTTTTTAGTAACTGAAACGTATAATTTATCGTAATTATAAAATTTATTAATAATTAACGTCTTCGGAAATATTAGGTAAGGAATTATTAGTATTAATTATTCATATAATTACTCCGGATCTTTAATTAACTTAGATAATATAATTTAAAATTAATAACCATATAACGGCAAATATAGTGATTTATTGTTAAAGGTTAAAAAGGTCAAAAGGGCTTTAATTTATGGCCCTAGGATTACAAGGACAAAAAAGCTAAAGGCTATATCTAGCTGCTCTCCCCCCCAGTTAGAAATAAGGAACCTAGGACAGAACCACAGCCTGAAGAATACAACACAATTTGCCCACATGGTAGCATCTTCTGGTTCCGTCTCTTGGCAAAATTAACATCCTGATCCCTTTTGTGTTGCATTCGAGGTACCGCTCGCTCCGTTATAGAAAGCTAAAAGGACGGCAGGCTCGGCGTAAAGGCGCTTTAAAACAAGGAATCTGCCAAGGCTCGGTCTTAAAGAAAAAGGCTTAGAAGCTCCCTTAATCGCTTCGAACAGAACAAAAGCGTCTGCATACGCAGGGCCGTTGTCGATTAGAAGCAGAGGCTCGTCGACGCGGTGATATCCGAGAGGATTCGAGAAAGAACTCGAAAAAGGACCAGAAAAAGAACCAAGATGGCAACTGGAAAAGAAACAGCGTCTGGAAAAAACGTAAGAGGTCAGCCGGAAGGCTTCGACATGGAACAAATAATAAAGGTATTCGCCAAACTATCGAGCGAAAGCGCTACGAAAAAAAAAGGCACGCACCTGGACTGGAAAAACTTCAACTTCAAGCTTAGCGAGGAAAATCGGCTGCGAGGCAGTGATAACTGGGAAATATAAAAAACAGCTATCTGGGTAGCCCTGATAACGATTAGGTACCGTAACGATAATTCGGCGAAGCTTAGCCATATTAATAAAGCTAAACTGGCCGCTACGGTTGTTGCTAACGTCAAGAAACCCCCATGGCAGTTGTCACGAGACTCACAAAAAAAAAAAAAACGACTGAGATAATTAAGATATATAACGACTTTGTCGCCGAATTTCGAAGGAAGGATTCGAAGAAAGGAAGTAGTAACAGCCATAATGCAAACCGGCGGAACAAGCCCCTATAAAACAAAGAAAGCCAGCTACTTTACTTTATCTATAGTAAATACGGCCATATAACGAAAGATTACCCGAAACGGAGGAATAATAGCTTAAACGAACGGTCGAAACGAAAATGCGAAACTAACTTTATCCCGGAAAAACTAAAAGACTTATATAAAACGGATGGAAAAACTTTTTAATAGCTTTTAAAGCGACGGCAAGGTTTAAATGGCTTCATAGTAACCCTAGGGCCATAAGGGCGCATCGGCAAATATAGTGATTTATTGTTAAAGGTTAAAAGGATTAAAAGGGCTTTAATTTATAGCCCTAGGATTACAAGGACAAAAAGGCTAAAGGCTATATCTAGCTGCTCTCCCCCCCAGTTAGAAATAAAGAACCTAGGATAAAATCACAGCCTGAAAAATGCAACATAATTTGCCTATACTATATTTAAAAAATATTATATTACATTATAATTCTTATTATAAAAAATAAATTTATATTAATAAACTTGTATAAAAACATTTAATAACTGTTTTATATCTGGAACTTAATTTTTAATATTAATTATTATGTTATTAATTTAATAAATATAAGAATAAATAATTTTTAAATATATTATTATTAAGGGCTTAATTATAATTAACTTATTCGTAATTATAATAATTAACTATAGGAAAGTAATAAATAGTATACAGTTTATTTAAAAAGAATTAAAGAAATTTAAAATTAATTGCCTTTATATATATATTTATCTTTATAACCGATAATTATTAAATAAAAGCTGTTTTAAATAATAGTTACGGCCTAAATACACCAGCTGTAAATATTTAAAAGTAGTAATTACTGATATACCTTTTTACGTGAAAGAACTTTATTTATATAATTTTTTAAATTGTTTATTAAAGATAAAATTTAAATTCCGTAATTTATCGTTATATTAAAAACAGGCGTTTGTCGTATTATCGTTAGTTTATAACTATATCAAAATACGGAGTTTTCTTTTTTTGAATATTTTAAACCCGGTTAAACGTTATTTTATTATCTTAAACGTTTTATAATTTTAAACGTCGAATATACTTTTTAACGGTTAATAAATAATGAAAATTGTTAAATATAAGTTTGTTAAGTTCAAGCTATATTATTTACCCTAAATTAAAAATACGAAATAATTATACTAATAAGTAATAAGATAAATACTTTACTAAATATATTTAAATACGGTAATTATTAATAGTTGTTACGGTAACGATAAATTATATTTCGGTTACGAAAAACCTTATCCCGAAACCGAGTAATATTAATAAGTTTCGACTTTAATAAATCTTATGCCCTTTAGCTTTACTGTTTAACAGAGGGAATCTTAGATAATAACTTAGGAAATATTAAACTTTTCGCGGTAAACCTTAAGTCCGTATAAGATGGCTAGGTATCAGATATAGGGGATATTAGTTATATTGTTATATTTTCTAATTTACGTATATTTCTCGTATAAGTACAGTTTTATATAGCGTAGTAACAGAATATATATTTTCCGATTAAAAGGAGCCTTTCCGTATATAAGGTACGTTTAATACCCTTTATTAGCTAACATACCTCTTTAACAACTTAAAATATTTATAGCGTTAATCGTTACGTATTATAATTTCCTTAAATTATCCTTTTCCATTTAACCTTTTTTCCGGCTATTAATTATTTTGAATTAATTCATTTCTTTTAAAAATTATTAATAAGGTGTTTTTCCGCTGTCTAAGGGTTTCCGTAATATTTATTAATTTTAGTGACTTTTTAAAATAATTAAATCATTCGTGTAATGAGGCTTTAATTAGTTTATTAGCTAGCATATTATTTATAAATATATAATTTATTTTAATTAATTTCTTTTACGGTTTTTTATAATTAGTAAATATATATATTACGTACCGTAATTTTATTTATAATAAAGTAATGTTAACGTTAATAAGCCGTATAATCTCTTACTTATTATATTATATATTTAACGGTTTAATATTTAAGATAATTTTTAACATTTACTTAATCGAAAATTTAATAAAATAGTTTTTATAACTTATATAAGGGATAATAATTCCATTTCGGCTATAAAAATAATTATTATATTTCATTTTTTCGCTCGTTATTTTTTTAAATAATTTAATAACGTATACTTGACAACTTTTTCGATCTATTATATTATTTATAAAAGAAATATGGCTTTAAATATTTACCAAATTTTCGTTTCCGAATTGCAACGTTAACTTTTTAAATCCGATTAGGTATAATATAATTCAATTAATAACTTTATAATATATATCGTTAAGGTTTAAGTTAAAATAGATAAATTGAAATATAATAAAGAATATATCGAGTTACGTATTAATTGTTATATAAAAAATGAAACCGATTTTTTTTAAAATATTTGTTAATAAAACCTATACAACCTAAATTAGAATTCGATAATAATTTAACGTTAATTATAAGCGTTTTTAAAAGGCCATTTAAATATTTTTAAGAATTAAATTAATTTATTTATTTATAAAATCAGATTAAAAGAAATGTATCTTTCTATTAAGTTTATTTTTAAATATTTGGATACTAAGAAAGTATTATGAATCCGTATTTTTTTACAAAAGTATACCCATTCCGAATTTATTAAATTAAGTAATTAACAAAGTTTTAGTTTTTTTAGTAATATATTATTATAATATCGTTTATAAAAAAATAAGTACTTTTTAACGAGTAAACTAATCAGGTTTATTAGGAAGGGGTTAAATCCTAGATTTTTAACCGTTTTAATAAATTTTTTTACTATAGTAAATGTAATCTCTTTAATTTATATAATACGTTCTTAATTAAAGTAGTTTTATTACGTTATAAATATTTTAAAAGTGTTTTTATATATATGTATTATAAAATAACTAAAAGGTAATAAAGGCGCGTATAACGGTATATTATTTTACCTTTAAATCGAATATAATCGTAATAATAATTAAAGTTTTAAATAATTTTTTAATAAAAGTAAATACGTATATATTGTTACAAATATTTCTTAGTTATTAATTATTTTATATAATAAGACGTCTTTTATATTTTTGTAACTATTTATATTTATATATACCTTAAAATTTATCATTTTAAACCTAAAATTAATTCATTATTTCCCAGGATTATATTTCTTTATAGCTTTAATAATAAGTTTTTTGGGTTCTACGAAATCATTTCTTTAACAGGTATATATTTAGTTTTTTATAGCCTTACGACGGTGCTAATAAGTCTCCCTTATATATCCGGTTTCGCGATTTAAGGATTTTATATATTTTCGTATCGAAACTTTTCCGATTAAAATAACGTGCATTTCGGATAATGAATTTCCTTAAACTTCCGAAATTTACAGGCTAATTATCCATTTAATTAATAAAATAAATTAATCGTTTTACGTTAAACGCGATTTTTTATATTTTATAATTATACCGATAATTATTTTTTCGATATAAAACGTATAGGAAACTTACGTTTATAGCCCGTATAATATTTTCGTATTTACCGTTATTTTATATTAAATAACGTAATTAAAGTTTAAAGTTATATTTATTAATTCTGTAAGTATAATTATTATAATAATTATAAAAGTAAAAGTTAATAAAAATCATAATTTAAAAGACGCAAATAATTCGAATATAACGGTTATATAAAGGGAATTAATTTTATACGAACAGGTTTAGTTTTTCTTATTCCGTACGTTTCGTTCGCCTATGCTATTTTGAAACTATTCTTTTTATTTCACTCGTAATTAAATTATTTTAATTAAATGTTCGTTGCTTTTTATATCTTTATATTTTAATGACTTAGACTATAATTAAGTAATTTTACTTATAGTAATAACTTTTATAACTTTTTTTTATAACGTATAAAGGTTGTTATTTAGGTTTTTAATATTATATTAAAAAATAACCTTTTAATTAAATTATACGTTTCGAATAATAATAATTTTATTAATTTGCAGAGTTTAAATCTTGTAAATATTCGTAATTAAATAACTAATAAAAAAGTTAATTTCTATGTTAATTTTTTTTATAACGGTAATTATTATAACGTCAGTTGTATAACCGTATACTTATAAGTAAATTTATTCCAGTTTCCGATTAAGTATTATAATACCGTTTTTATACGTTAAATAATTATAATAAATTTTCTCTAAATTTTATTAAAAGAGTACGTAGTTAAAAGTACCATTATATAATTATATTACTGTTATAAAAATATATATAAATAGAAAAGAAAGAATTTAGTTTTATTTCGTATCGTATTTGCTTTTCTTTTAATTATATCTTTTAAAGGCTTTATACCACCGTTTAAATCTGGATATATAGTTTTAAATATTTAAGTTTAATATTAAAAAAAGGCCATTATAATATATTTCAAAGTTAATAATTTTTTATAACTTTCAAAAAATATTTCAACGTTATATATATTATATTTTATTTTCGGTTTTTAAGATAAATATTTTACATAAGGCCTAAATACTTCTCAGTAATAAACATGACGTATTTATAGTTTTGTGGGTTTTTTTTCCAAATTTATAAAATTAATAATAATTCGTTATCTTAATTAAAACCTTTTTTATCTCGGTTTTCGCCGTATTTACATTGTAATTTTCGTTTTGTTATATATTTAGCATTCGATTATTATAAACCCTTTTAAACGGATTCTTTTTATGTAAAATTGTAATTAAACGCTTATTTCGATCTCTAAGTATTTTAATATTAAATTTTAAATTATACCGTTATTAATTCGTAATACTTTCGTTATATAAAAGTTAACGTTGCGATTATAAAATATAAAATTACATAGGTAATGATGATTTTAATATTTTCGATATTGAATTAATTAAAGTTATTTATTAATATAATAATTGTTTAAATATATTTATTTCGAATAACATTATTAATTTTTTAATGATTTTATTAATATTTCTTTTTTTCGGAACTGCGAGAAAAATATTAAGTTATATATAAAATTCTTATAATAAATTCTATAGTATAAACGTAACGCTTTCGGCCTGTTAAAACTCTAACATAATACGTTTATTTTTCCGTGTTTTATAATTAATATAAATTTAATTATTACGTATATTTTATAATTTATGAATTTATTAATAAGCTTAAAAATATATATCGTAAATTTTAAATGTAAAATAAACGAATTTCTTAAAAGGTATAACGTAGAGTTTACCGTATTACGTTAATTAAAAATTAAAAAATACGCCAAAACCCGAATCACTTTTTTTTTAAATTAATTTATTTCCCAAATAATAATCCTTTTTATATTTTTCGATAAAGCATTAATTTCTTGCTTTAAGGATTAATCGAAACTAATTTGGTTTTAAATTTATATTAAAACTACATTATTAACTTTAATTTTTTTAAACTTTTATTAAAAAACGCGTAATAATACTAAGGTAATGTATACGTAAAGTTTAAAGTGGTTTTATATCTAATCTTTTACACGTTTAATTCTCAGTATTTTAGTTTATTATTACTATTATTTCGGCCCGTTTGGGAACTTTTACGATTATTTCGTTTCGGCTTATACTCTAGGATTTTTTTAATCGTTTAAAGTTATTGTTAATTTTTTTAATTAGGATCGTTTAATTAAAAGGGTTTCCAAATATTCCGTAAAACGTTAAAAACGTTATTTTTATATTTTTTACTATGGGTTATAAATAAGTTATAAGTTACTAATTTAAGAAGTTAGCCGTTATTTTCTAATAATGAATCGTATTTTTTTTAACTTTTATTATTATATGGAATATCGTTATTTGAGTTTTTATAAGAGGAATTAATATTATATAAGAGTCGTGAATTGATATAACTGTTATTTTCGTTTTTAAAACTTTATACCGTTATTTTTAAATTGTAATTTTTTGTTATTTTACGATATATTAATTTAATTTTAAAATTTACTTTAGTTTTTAGTAATATTTTCGTCAAGTATTAATCAGGAATTTGTTATTGTATATTATGCAGAATTTCATTAATTTAATATATTATTTCTATAGGTTTTTTCCTATAAGAAAATTTATTTTATAAAGTCGTTATTATTATTTCGAAAAACTTTATATTTACGATTTTTATAAATATAATCCGGAACTATAATTTATAAGCTTAGTTGTTTTCGGTTATTAATTTAAAGATATTAGTTAAATAATTAATAAAATACATTTTTTCGTTAATCGTTCCGGAAAATATCAATATAATCAAGGAACCGTTTAAGGTATTATTTCGTATCGTATAACGGATTCGTTTTTTCGCTTACGAAGTTATATTAAGTTTTATAAAATTTATAAGTTACGAAAATAACTTAATAAAATTGATTTAATTTTATATATTAAAAACGTACTTTTTAAATTAAAATTTACCGTTAAAGCGGTTTTAGTACTTAGATTTGTTATTAATAACGGAAATCATTAACGATACCGTTATTATTATAATTAATAAAATATTCGAACTATTAGTATTAATATATAACATATATCGTTTTAATAATAATTAATTAATTAATAATAACGGGAATTAGAAAAATAAAACGTTTAATTATTATATAAAAAAGATATTATTTATATTGTTATAATAGGCTAATACGAGTATATTTCTTATATACGTGCACCTTTTAGGTATCCTAGTAAAGCAATATATATCTTTCGATTAAAAGGAGCCTTTCCGTATAGAGGGTACGTTTAGTACCCCTTGCTAGCTGACACTACTTTACGACCCTTCGCCAGTTTTACGACAGTTACCTTTTTTAACCTTAATTAATTTTAAAGCTTTTTAAACTCTTATTAAGTAAAATCACTAAAACGTACCTGCTAAATCTAAACATATAATTTTAATATTCCGTACTTCTAAAACTTCGACGCAAACGGTTTCGATTATATTATCTGATTTAAATAAATTAAATAACCGAATAAAATAAACGCAAATTTTTCTCGATATTAATTACTCTTTCGAAAAAAAATCTGGTTTTATTTTTAATTTTCGAATGCGGTTTACTTTAAAAGTGCGGAAATAATCAACTTTTATATAAATTTATATTTAAAAATTTCCGGCTTTCGGAAAAATTATTAGCAAAATTATAAGATAACGATAACGGGTTTAAAAACGACGAAATTTAACTTTTAAATAGTTATAAATGGAAAGAGTACGAACGATAATTTGTCCGGTTTTTCCGAATTATAAAACCCGCTTAAAATTCCGTTAAAAAGATTTACTACTAAGGGCAAAATTAAATAATCTAAAATTACCCTAAAGCTAATGTTTACGAAAATGTTAAGGTTTAATAAAGCTTAAGATGGAAATAATGTAATTTATTAATTTATTTAATTTAATTATACGGTTACGTTTTTTACGTAAAATATAATATATATTATATAAATATTTTAATAATGTGTTTCTTTATTTTTATTATTTAAAGAATTAATTACTTTAATATTTTACTTATATCAACGTTATAAATGTTATATTTAAAAAGTCAAATTTATCTATTTAACGGTTTTTCTATTATTGATTTTATTATAATAATATAAATTATAGTTTTAATAATATTTAATATATTATGTATTATCTGTTTTATTTTATTTACATTAATTAAAATTACTATCGTACTGATATATTATTATTAATTTAATTTAGTATTTTCTATTAATAAAAAACGGATAATTCGTATACTTTAATATTAATCCGTAATGTTATAAACCTTAATTAAAACGTTTTTTTAATCCTTTTAATAATATTTTCAAAAAATTCTTTATTAAAATACGAAAGTAAAAAGTATATCCTTTTAAAATAATAACGTTTTTTTATTTTTAAAATTATCATATATCGCGTTATTTAGAATTACCGGCCGAAAGTTGTATATTATAAAAGTATCTTTTTATTTTTTCTAATTAAATAATAACACCGTCTTTTAAACGGTATAATAAATTAATTAGTTTGGTAATTCTTTTAAAAATAAGCTTATATATTTTCTATTAATTTACTTTTTAAATATATTATTATAAAATATATTTAAAATATTTAATAGTTTAAAAAATAGAAACTTTATTAAAAAAACTTGAATATTACCCTTATAATTCTTAGTGGAATTTCGTTATATATATCATTTTATATATATCTATATTTATTTCTTCATGTCTATTTAGTATTTAAAAACTACGTTTTAATAACGATATTTAAAAACGTAAACTTGAAGATTCCGTATAAAAGGTTGTTTTTCTAAGTTTTTATAAAATGAACTTTAAATACGCGTTTTCGTTTTAAGTTATTTATAAATTTTTCAAAAAAAATAAGCCGTTATTTAGAATATTAATATTTATTTATATTTATAAACGGTTTAAATTACGGATTTAACTTTTTTAAAATTATTAAAATAACTTTTATCGTAAATTAACGTTATTAAATTATTATTAAACATTTATGACTTATTTTATCTTTTATTTTTATAGTCTGCTTTTTAATAATATCTTCTACGTTTTTATCTTAATTACAAAAATAATTGAATAATATTTTCAAAGGAAAAGTTAGTTTTAAATTGTTAAATTCTCGAAAATAATAATATAAAATATGAGAAATCATTTACTATCTTTAAATAAATTTATCTTACATTTATATATTTCTTATTAACTTCGTAATAGTTTTTTATATTACTAATTATAATCTTTATTAATTTAATATATATATTTACTTAGAGTTATGTTTTTATCATAAATGAATTTATGTTTCTAATAATATAAGGTACTGTTTTTATAAGAAAGTTTTTAAAACATAGTAAGATTTTAATTTATATAAAGGTTATAAATATATAAACTTTTTTTATAAATTATATCCTTTGTTTTATAATTTGGTTTAACTATTAATTTAATATTTTCTGTAACGTATTACACCAGCTCGCGAGCTAAACTACCTTGCGAGCCGCTTTTTAGCATATCGTAACAACTAATCCAAATAACTTAATTATAATATATCCAATTGATTTAATCGACAGTATTCCTTTTCGCTAGTAGTATTTACAGCTTTTAAATAAGTGTACGTATTATATTAAAGTTTGTTACGGACGTTGTATTGTTATTTTTTCCTTTTAATTTGCATATGACGGTTACTTTTAACAGTTATTAATAACTCGTTTTTATTTTTACTTTTTTTAACCGTTAAAAAATATGTTTATCGTATATAGTAAGTATTTTTTTTAATTGGAATCTTTTATTTTAACAATTATATATACGTAAAATCGAATTGTTATTTTAATAAATTTTGTAATACGTTTTTTGACTTGTTTTAACGCGTTTTAACAAGCTTTCTAGCTTTGTTCCGTAGTTTTATAACGTGGTTTTAAATAAAGCTTTATAACTTTTTATTTTACGAATATTTTTTACGTATTAAAGCCGTATAAAAAAACGTTTAGATATACGGGTCGGGAATATGGTCGATAATCGATTTTCGGTTAGTTGTTTTTAATATTTTCGAAATGGGGGTAATATTAGCTTGGATACGTTAGGGCGTGGTTTGTTGCATACGGGTTGGTAAAAGGGAATGGTAATATACGTCCGTAATAAACTTTAATATAATACGTGCATTTGTTTAAAAGTTTTAGATATTATTAGCGAAAAGGAATACCGTCGATTAAATTAATTGGATTTATTGTAGTTAAGTTATTTGGATTAATTGTTGCGAAGTGCCAAAAAGCGGTTCGCGAGGTGGTATAGTTCGTAAGGTGGTATTCTACGTCAATGTAAAACGTTTTAATTATAATTATATTAAATTTTTTAAAATTGTTAAAAAGAAATATTTCTATTTTTTTATATGTATTTCTTTCGCTCAGTAAAGATACTTTTAAACGTTATATAATTTATTTAATATAATCTTATAAATTTTATTTAATTTTATTTTTACTTTTAAATAAAAAATCTTTTTTATCACGTTATACATTATTTATATTAACGTTAAAATGATTTTTATGTTTTTTGTATTAATTAACTTAAACCATTTTATAACGTTTTATATAAATACTCCGGACGTATAAGCACTCCGGACGGTTTTTAATACTTCGTAATAATAGATTTAAATAATTTAATAATACTATATCGTATCAATTTAAATTAATCGCATTTTCTTTCGTTAAAAGTTTTTACAGTTTTTTTATAAGTATGAGTATTATATCCGGGTTTATTATAACTGTTATATATACGTTTTTCCGTTTTAACATTTTTATAACGAGTTTTTTTATTTAATGTTAATTGTATTTCTTTATTACCATTTTTTTAAGCTAGAAAAGTTTATCCTTTTTATATAATAAATGTTGTTCTTTTTCAAAAGGTTTATATTTACTTTTCTAATAGTTGTTTTAAATATCATTCGGTTCCCGGCATTAAATATTTCTTTTTAGAAAAAACGGTCCTATATATAAGTAATATATAATTTTTTATTATACGATTAACCGATATACATATTTTTGTCGGCGAATTACACTAATAATTTTTAATATTTTGAATAAGTACTGCTTTTATATTATTATTTTATCAATATATTTAACGGTTTTCGCAAATGAAAAAATAAAACCGGGTGAGGTTAATAGGGAAATAATCGGCGTAGGTATAATAAGAAAAATTTCGAATTTGAAAAGAACATTATTAAAATCGAATAAAATAAATCTGGTTTTCGCGAATTTATATTTAATATTATCCGACGTTACAATAGTTTTAAACATACCGTAGAAGTCCGTGAAATTTTTACTTTTAGGAATATAAATATAATGTTATTATATTAGGTTTTCGATATGTAACGAATACATAGGTTTTAAAATAATAAAATAAAATATATTAAAAAGTTAGAACGAATACGAAAAATACGCAGATATGTAAAATATAGTAATATCGTAATTAACGTAATATTTTTGGATTTTATTCAATAATTATTTTTATAACCGTTAAGAATAAAAAAAACTTTTCGAACTTTTCGTATACGTTTAAATATATTTATTAACATATTAAATTTATTTTAAACTTAATTTATTTGATATTTAGTTATTACTATTTAATACGATTTTTAAGCCGTTATTAATAATAAATTATTACGATATTAAGATTTAAAATAATTCATTTTATTATAAAAATAAATAACGATATAATTTAAATTTAAGAATTCATAATTTGGATAATTATATTTTATTTTTTACTCTCTTTATTACCTTTTTTAAGTTTTTTACGTTTTTCGGTATTAGCAATTATTATATCCGTTATTATAAATAGCTTTATTAAAAATTTAATTTTGTCGCAATTGTAAATATTCTTTTTTGCGATATTATATTTTACGATAATACCCCGAATAAATTCGAATAATTTACGAAATAAATTTAAATTTTCTTATAAAAATTATTAATAATCGATTTTCTAACTTACATATGTTTAAAGCTAGTTTACCCGTTTAATAAAGTTCGACGCTTAGTCAATTCCGACGCGTTTTATAACGTATTAACGCCGGATAAAAAACGTATACATATTTAAATCGAAAATTTGGTCGATAATCGATTTTCTTTCGGTTGGCGTTAATTTTCGCGATTTAGGTATATAGTTGCTATAAAAAGGTATACCGGTTTATCGTTTATATAAGCTAAATTTTACCATTTTATATATAAAACTAAATATCGCATAATTCAATTTCGGGTTTCTTTTTTTAACTTAAACGGCTAAATCTATTTTGTGTTTTAAATAAGCCGTTTTATATTATTAATATTAAAAAAACTAATTAAAATTCGGTAATTAAAATATGCCAAAAATCGCCCGGAGTATTTATATATTTAAAGTGTTTATATAGTATGTTATTATTTTAATTTTATATATATATATATATATATATTTCTTTTATTTTTACCGTTTTATAGATAATATTTTCTATATTTTCTTTTCATTATATACTGTATAAATATATTCTTTATATTTTTATAACCTATTTAATAGTATGTATTAATAGTGTAGTATTAGAGTAATTAAGAGGGCTGTATTAATTTTTCTTTTGAAAGATTTTAGAAAATATACGTTGTAAATTATTTACTAAATGATTACCGTTTTTTTACCGGTTACCTTTTTAATATAAATCCTTCTTAATAGTTTTATTCATTTATTAAATTATACTCTTTGAAAATAAATTCCGGTTTTCTATAAAATTATAAAAAGAACTTTTTAAACACCTTTAAGTATTAATAATTAAACTTTACTAATGTTTATTAAAGCATTACAATTTAACTATTTTTTTATTGTGAAATACTTGTTCTTATAATATTTCTAAACGGGAATTATTAATATACACCCTATATTCAATTATAATTCCGGTTCTTTATTAAGTTTTAATAAAGCTTATCTAGTAATATTAATAAAACAATTAATTATAGATTTTCTAAATGTTAGAATTTAAATTCTAATAAACTTAATACTTATTACAGTATATCTTTTAAACCTAGTAATACTGTTCGAAAATTTACGGTAACTTTTAAATTTTTATATAATTTATTTATATTATTTCAGAGTAAATAAATAAATTTATACATATATATCGCTGTTTATAATAATCTTTTTAATATTTACTTGCTTATAATTTAACGTAATTCATTACTTAACTTCTAAACCATTTAATTATTAACACCTGTTTAATAAAAGTTAAATAATATTATTATATTATATTTTAAAACCTTTAAATTCTTATTTTTTAATACAAAGTCTTTAAACCGTTAAAAATAAAAGATTTTTCGTTTTTAAGATTATCATTAATATTGCGAAAATTAGTATTTTATTTATTTTATTTATTAATACTTTAATATTAATTTTCTTTTTTTTTTTTTTTTTTTTTTTTTTTTTTACTTTTTTTCTTTTTTTTTATATTAACAAAGTACTTTTATTATATACTATTATTTACTATACTTAAAACAAGAAAAGGTTTTATTTTTAATTTATTCAGGCTTATTTTCTTAAATATTATTATAATTCTTATACTTTTTTCCATTACTTTTATAACCGTTATAAAGATTTCAAGTTCTTTTTATATACATAAAAAGTTTATTATGAAAATTCTTAATTAATTAATAACAATAATTTTGAATTTATTTAATTATAAGATAAATACATTTCTATTAATTATAAACCTAACCTTTTATAATAATAAAAACATAGTATAATTTAATTTTTTACTTTAAATTTTATACTATAACATTTAAAACTTTATAAAATAATATATGCAATTTCGTATATTATATATAATCTTACTAAACCTTATAAAAAGCCTTTATTTAACTGAATTTATATCTATGTAAATCTTTTTAACATATATCTTTAACTTTGAAAATGCCTTTTTATATATTATAATAATAGTCTAATAGGTTAATAATCGCGAACCTAGGTATCTTTTTTAATTATAATAAGCTTAAGCACCTTATTACGATTAATCGTAATAAAAAATCTAATTTAAATCCAGCTTCGGCTATTATTCCTTTAAATAGCGCTAGCTTAAAAAAGCTAATTAATTAAGGCTTCGGCCCCGTTACCGTGTTAGCGATAACTGGAGAAATTAGGGGTTCTTGAAACTAACTAATTAAATTAATCTTATATCTTACTGTTAATTACCGTATTACATAACCCCTATTACGTTTTTGCGGCCATTACGAAAAAAAAAGACGGTTTTTAAGAGGGATTTCCCGGTCGTATCGTATAATCCTTTATGTATATACTTGGTAGATAAATCAGCTCTATATATAGCTAAATACTTAAATAGCATTAATCTTGCATTTATTATAAAAACAACTATTTCGTAACGTAATTAACTAAATTATTTTAATTTTATTCCGGTTTTAGTAGTATCTTCAAAAATAAAGGTTAAAACGTTTTTAAAAAAAATTAATTTAAGTAATTTATTACATAATTTTTTATATTTAAAAAACTTTTACTTATAACGTAATTTTAAATCTTTATTACTAAAGTTACTAAAATTCTTTTCATTAACTATACGCTTAATTTATTAACATTATCTAAATTATTATAACTTAAAAGATTATTAAAAATACTAAAAAAATATTATAACAGCTTCTTTATCTTTAAGAACCTTTAGATAAATTTAAAGATAAACTATCAGAATTACTATGGTTTTTATATGTTACGTTTCTTTTACGTAACTTTTTTTCTTCGCTTTTTTCCCTATTCGAAAAATTAAACTTCTTAATACCTTATTTCCGTAATTTCGATTAACCTTTTTTAAAAATGTTAATTTTTTTTTACGTTACTTTCGATAATAATAAAGGTTTTTTATAAACTTCTCGTTTTTTAAACGTTTTATAAAACGCTTTTATAAATATTTATACTTTATAAACTTCGTATTGCTTGTAATTAAAATACTTTTTATTAATATATATTTAATAATCGCTTTACGATATTATTTATTCGCTTCATTTTACTATCCTTTTATATTATGAAACTTTTAAATTTTTCCCTTTATCGTTTATCGATTTATATTTTTTAACCTTAATATCCTTTTTAAGTATATTTAAATTAATATTTTAAAACCTATTAAACTTATTCATATTTAATTCGGTCTATTCTTTATATATCAAGGTCTTATATCCATCTTTTAATTATTATTATTATAATAATAAAACCTTTTTCGAAAAACTTCGAAAAAAAATTCTTTTCCTATAGTTACGCTCGTTATACGTTTTTATTTTTTCTTTTTATTCTAAAACCTTTCTTTTTAAAAAACATTTTAATTATGAAAAAACGTTAATTACCTTTTATATATTTCTTATTCTATAAAAAATCGAAATCTTTATCGCGTAAACAGTTTTACTTAGTTATAAGAAGCTATTTCGAAATACGTTTTTATTATTTATATATTATTAATTACTAATTCTTTTAAATTAATTTAATGACTTCTTTTTAAATCTTATATATTTTTTATTAACTTAACTTCCAAATAATTATATTATATAACGTAGTATAATTATAATTTAATTAAAAAATACTACTATATTAATAATTATAATTGTTAAATATAGAGAGTTAATAAATATTATATAGTTATTGTAAATAAACATAGAGAAAATCAGTAGATAATCACCCTTATATACACGATTAACTGTATAAAAGAGGATTCCGGAATAAAGGCTATATTAAGTAGTAGTTAAGGTTTAAATATACCAGCTATAGATTTTATAACTACTAATTACCGATATAAATATAAAAAACAATAAATTCGAATTTAATATAAACTGTCGTTTTTTTACATAACTGATTAAAAAACTAATTATTTAAAGTATTAGCTCCGTTATTGTATGCGCGAATAATTAACATAATTAAAGAGTTAAGACCTTATGAAATTAATCGTATGTTTAATTATTTTATTACCGTATTTTAAGGCCTTTAATGCGGTTTTACGGTTCTTAGTAAACAGAAACCGTTTTTAAAATGTGCTTTCTAATTACGTTTATTTAGGTCTTTATATACGTAATTGTTTAATTAGCTTTATTTATATGTTGTTAAATATTTAAATAGTATTAACTATATAGAATATGAGTTATTTTCTTTCAAAAAAGAAATTTGTAAAATAAATAATCGTGAATATTAAATAAGAAGGATTTATTAATAAAAGATATAAATGATAGAAGTTAAACTAATACCGTTTCTTTAACTTATTTATTACATTTTATATAAAATCAAGGTTAAATATAAAATAGATTTTTATATTTTATAAAAATATTTTAATTTTACTAGGTAAATTATAATTTATTATTAAAAACTGTTATTGTTTAAATAAATCGAAAATCCAACTCTTTTGTTATCGTCTCTATAATTTAAATTATTAATTTAATTTAACTTTAAAATAAAAAATTATACTTCTCTTATAAATACTATATGCTATTTAATAAAATGATTAACATGTTTTTATAAGATTATATAGAAACCTAGTAATTTATTTATTTTTTATTTCTTCTCTTTATTTATACTAATATTAAATAGAAAAATAGCATTTTATATAAAGGAAAGGTTTTTAGTAGGTTTTTTTTAATTATTTAAAAGTAGTTTCACTATTTTAAAATATAAGTTCGTAATATTAAATAAATCTTCTAATATTATATATATATATCTTTTATATTTAAATCTTTTAGTAAAATAGATTTCGTTTTTTATATCTTTTTTAAAATATCACAAGTTTTATCATATTAGATAAACTTTATAATAATTATAATAACTATATATAAATATTTAATATCCATAAGTTTAATATTTAAATTACTTGTTTAAACATGTTTACTTAGCTTATTATAATACTAAAGATTTAAAATGTATATATATCTATTACTTTTATAATAATATAATTTAATATAATTAATCAATTATATATAATAAAAAAGAAATATACTAAATATTAACACTTCCGAAGTTTAATACGTTTTTCTTACATTGTAATTAGAAAAAATAACTTTAATATATTTTTCCTCTTTATTAAAAAGTATTAATATAGTTTATAAATTAAATTTTTAAAAAATATACTATATAAGCGAATCCCTCGTTTCTTACGCTATATTAACAACGCACTATTAATCGTTTATTTTTTAACATTAACAATATTACATAGCTTATAAAAAAAGCATCGGTAAATTTAACTATTTAAGCTGAAAAAAGAAACTCGAAATTTAGTTATAAACCGCTTTAGATAATATATAACGGTTCCGAATTTAATTTAAAATATCGATAAAATAGTAAAACTTATCGAGCTAATATAAATTGCAATTTATAAAATGTAATACCTGTTGAAAAAAGGGATTGTAAAATAAATTTTGAACTTAAATACGTAAGTTTTTTTTTTCGGGCTTTAATATATTAAAGATATAACAAATTTGTAATTTACTTAACGTATCGTAATATATATGGAGATTAATTAAACATATAATTTCATTAACATGTAAAAAGATCTCTAAATATGTTTAAATCTAAAAATACTATATTAAAAAGTTTTATATAAAATTTAAAAATATTTTATAAATAATGTAAACTTATTTAAGTTATAATTACAAAATACGACCTTATAATAAAAGATCTTTATAACTTTCACGATATAAGATTTTTACTAAATCTTTTTTTAGTAATAAGTATATTAATTATAAATACTAAAGATTATAAAAAACCTAAATAAACGTACTAAAAAATAAGGAATAATTTATAATAATATCAGCTGGTAACTTTTAGTGTTAAGTGTTGCTTTGATTTATTATTTTTATAGGGAAAAATTGTCTTTTTTACTATTTCGCCGATTACTCATTTTCATTTAATTAAAAAATTAGTGTAAGCGAATATAATTAAACCATAAATAAATTAAATTTAAAATAAAATAAATTTTCGATAAGTATATTAAAATGCATATTTATTAATAATATTAAGTAATAAAAACCGTATAAATTTATTCATTTATTAAAGATTTTAAGATTTATATTTATTATTTTAAGTAATTTTTACAGTGTGGCTTTTTAATTATTCTGTTTTATATTATATATTATTTCTTATATCAGACCTTATAAACGTTCTACGGCATTAAAAAAAACTTAGGGCCTATATATATATTTATAAAAGTTCTTCTAAAATACCGCATAGAAATAATATATATAACTTACGTAAAAATCTATAAACGTACTATAAAAGCTCACCCCTTAAATAAGTAAGCGGATTAAATTGTTTTCATTTTCTTAGTATTTAACTTAATATACATGTTGTTATTTTATTTTACAATTATAAGACGTTTTATACACGACTTGAAATATGCTTTATTGTTTAAATTAAAACCTAAAATTAAAAGTTTAATTATAAAAATGGTAATTTAATATACGATATAACCGAAATTAATATTAGTCGAAAGGAAAATCTATTATTAATTAGATTCTCACTTTTAATATATATACGATTTTATCCGACATTAATATATTACTAATATAACTAATCTGCTAATTACTTAAGGTATTATAATTTATATCGTAATTAAGTAAATACCTAACGTTATTAAACGGATTAAATAAAAAGTAAAATATAATTAAATCTGAATGTAAATTAGTAAAAAGATTTATCAGAAAATTTAAAATATATGGGCGAAATACGATATTACGGAAAAGAAACCTATAATTTTAACGATATAAAACTATCGCTAGTATTAATAAACTTAAGAAAGATAAATAAAATTAAAAAAAACGAAAATAATTTATAATAATATTATATATTAATTAGTAAAAATAGGATTTACTACTATTTATTTTTAATACTGGAACAGAATATTATAATCGAAAAAAAAAAGCATATAAATAAATTAATTTTAAAATATATTAAAATGAAAATTAAAAATATCAAACGTATTTTAGTTTTAATAGTTATGAACATTATTTTTTAAATTACTCGCTTAATAATCGCGAATTTAAGTATTTCTTATAATTATAGCAAGCTTAGGTATTCTATAATAATTAACCGCAAAAAAAGCTAGTTCGAATCCGGCTTAAGCTATTATTTCCCTAAGTAGCGCTAGTTTAAGGAAGTTAGTTAATTAAGGCTTCGGCCCTACTACCGTATCGCCGACAACTGGAAAGTTTAGGGCTTTAAGAACTAATTAATCAAATTACTCGTATATTTAACTAACTGTTTATTACCGTATTAATAACCCGCAGTATGTTTTTTCGATCCTTTGTTAAAAAGGAACGCTTTTTAAAAGATGCTTTCCGGTTACGTTTATATCAGACTACTCGTATATATACTTAGTAAATAAATTAGCTGCTATATATACCTATATACCTAAATAGTATTAACTATATAAAAGCTACTATTTAATTAAATTTCATATACTTACTTATTTTTTATTAGTTTTAACCTTTTTACATATTTTATATTCTTATATTAAAACCTATTTATTCGCTATATATTTAAAGGTTTATATACTATTACGTTATTAATATTAATAAAAAAAGTCTTTAATACTAGCTTTTATAATATCTTTTAAATTACTATAATAATCCATAATATTTAATCCGGATTAATAAAATGAGGATTTATTTTATTCGATTTTAATCGCATTCTTGTTAAATTATAAACCTTAGTTATATTTATACTAACCGTTTTTTTTTTCACTTATGTTTAATAATTTCATTATTTTCTTTTTTATAAAATCCTTTAAAAATATTATTAAAACGATGTAATAAAAACGTTATTTATTAATAAAATTATAAATTATTAAGATAACTTAGCGATAAAAATAATTAAATCGGTAAATCTTTTAATTAAAATTAAGTTAATAATATTATACGAAAGGTTTTTTTAAAGAAAAAAAAGATTATTTTGAATAAATAAATTACGTTTTTAAAATGAAAAATAATTATAATAAAAAGTTATAAATTGTTTTAATAATAAAAAAGTACTAATAACTAATTATAATTAATAACGGTTAAAAAGATTTATTATAGAAAATTTTAAACCAAAAAGAACCATATACTATTTACGATAAGCCCGAATATATTACGGGTATTTCTAAAAAGAGAATAAAATAATGTAATAATAAAAAATCCGTAAAATGTTAAATCAAGTTATAACGTTATAATTAATTTATTTCAATTCGTTATTACGGTATATTAAAAAAGGGTTTACTTACTTATTTAAAATGTTCGCTGATATAGTACGTTAGTATATTTTCTTTTTAAAAAGGCCTGGTATTATATAACTATTACTTTACTTTTTCAATGGTATATCCCATACTTTATTACGCTTTCGAGTTTTTATATTAATTATAACGACTTTATTATACTTATTATTAAAACCAGTTTTAATTAAGTTATTAAATAAAAATAAATATTAAAAAAATTTTCTTTATATATTTTATTATAATATATTTAATATTACTTTTCTTTTATTATTTTCTTATTAATTTCTTATATACCGTTTAACTTTCTTTTAATTAACGTAGAATATAAGCGAACGAGCTAAATACGCGAGTTAATTAAATTCGCCCTACTATTTATTTAAATAGCTAAAACTTTACGAATTTAATTTAAATTCTAATAAAACCTTATTAGGTTAATTATTATTAGATATAATAACTATTTATAATTTATAAAATTAATTAAATCTATTTTCGTAAAAATATAATTTTTTTTATATAATATATTTATATACTATATCGAAACCTTTATTAAATAATGTTATATTTTATATATCTTAATAAAAGCATTTAAAAAAAATCTATTTAAAAAAATAATATTTTACGGCGATATAAAAACCTACGTCGTATTTAGTAATAAATAATTTTTTTTATACATAACTTACGTAGCCTAATAGCTTATTATTTACGACAGGCTTAAGTACCCTGTTTTAATTAATCGCAAAAGACAGCTGGTTCGAATTCAGCTTAGGCTAACGTTTCTTTAAGTAACGCTAGCCTAAAGGAGCTAAACTAATTCGGGCTTCGGCTCCGTTACCGTATCGGCAGTAACTAAAGCGGTTAGAGGCTTTAGAAACTTCCTAATTAAATTAATCGTATATTTAACTACTTGTTTATTACCGTTTATCTATAACTCGCATTACATTTTTCCGGCCTTTATTAAAAAGGGATGACTTTTAAAAGCTATTTCTTAATTGCGTTTATATAAACCGGTTATACATATACTTAATAAATAGATCAGCTATATACTGTATATTATATATATATATATAAATTACGAAATTTAAATTTAAAATTTGTACCAGGTTTTTAATACCTTATTCTCCTACTTAAAAGAGATATATAAAGTTTTATTAATTTTTATAAAGGTTTAAAAAAGGTATAAATTTTTTAAAGATTCGATTTTCTTATACATGTCCGAACGGTCCGCTCGTTTATACGATCCATTCGCTTATGTCCTACGTTAATTATTACTCTTTAGTATATATATTTTTATATTTACTTTATATAAAGATTTAGTAATTATTAATTATATTAACCTCTTTATAATGCGTAAATCTTTTTATTTTATTCTAATTCGTCGAATAACATATAATTAAATAATTTCTATCTTTATTATAATTTGTAAATTAATTATATATATATTACTTACAAAGCTTTTTTAAATTATTATATGTATTAAAAATAATTTATATATATTAACGAGTCCTTTTAAAATACTTATATAGCTTAATATTCTTTTTATAAAAATGAGCTTTATTATCCATAATAAATTCCTATTATATCATAAATCGTATTTTATTTTAATAAATTCTTTATAATTATCGGAAATAAAATCAGATAACGTAACATTAATTAATAAAGATTCGATTATAATATAATAATATATAAAAAGATAGATTATGAAGAATTTATATATTTAAACTAAGATTATTTATATTAAATTATGATTTATAGGTGGTATAAAGATATATCGTAATAATAAAACATTTTCTATTTAAAAATAATATATAAAGTATATAATGTAATAAAGTTTAGAAAATAACCACGTTATAAATTAAAATACTAACGTTTTACTTAAAACAATAAAATTACTAATTATATTATTAATTTACAGTAATATTTTTATTAATATATTAATATAAGTGGTATTAATAATGTATTTTCTTAATCTTAAATGTAAAGTATGTAAGTTATAACGATTCGATATTTTTAAATGCAGTAAATAATTAAAATAAAGTATCATTATAACTACCGTAATCTTATTAAGATATTATTAGAAATTACTTATTTTAATATATATTAGTGTTATATCGTTTAATATTAAATTCCACTATTAAATATATATATATAAGCTTAAAACAGGTTATAAAAGATGTAACCGATATAATTATAAAGAAGCGACTATATTATACAATAGCGTTAATAGCTAATTCTTTTACTCGTATATATCTTTATAGAGGTAATACATTTTATAACCGTACGCTAAAATACGATATATTTTTCTAAACGTTTAATAAAGGTAATTATTTTTAATAAATATAGATACCTAAGATTATATTACTTGTTATTATAATAAAGATTAAATATTTAACGGCTATTAATTAATTGAGATCTACGAGATTTAAAATATAATAACCAACAAAGTTACGGTTATTCGAAAGAAAATAAAATTATAAAAACGCTATTTTATTCGTCGATAATAAAGCTTTTAAAACTATTTTTATTGCGTATTAATAAATAAAGTATAAATATGATTGCGACAAAGAAAAATCTAGAATTAAATTAACAACTAGATAAATATATAAGGCAGATAAAATTTTAAACATAACGTAATTACTAGACAGTTAATAAAACAATTTAAAAATAACTTGAACGTAAAAAAAGAACCAGGTATATAAGGATAAGCCTATATATATAACTTAATTATTTTAATATAAATAATATATTTCCACTATTTTCGATTATTTAATAATTATCGTGTTTAATATTTTACTTTATCATCTATTATAATTATTATATTTACGGAAAAGAAATATAACTTTAAGCTTTCTTTTCGCTTTAATACCGAGCGATAATAAAAAAAGGTTTCGGTATATTTAATACCGAAAAAGTGAGATTAAAAACTCTTATAATATTTAAAAAGCTATATAGAGTTCTAAAAGAATAGGCTGATTTATTAGGCCGTTTAATAACTAGCCGGTAAGATGCGAAAGTTTAAAAAGGCTAAGTATTCGAAATACCCGGCTTTTTAATCGGAAAAGCTTTAATATACTTAGAATAAAATAGTTATTTAAGCAGTTAGGTCCGATTAATTGGCGGAATCTACGACTACGGCTACGAAAATATAAAAAAGATAAATATTTTCTTATTAAAAAAATGTTTAATACAGTCGAAAGAGTATAATTATAAAATTATTAAAAGACTATAATTTTAAAAAGTTGGTAATTAATTTTTTAATAAAACGAAATACCTTTTACCTTATATATAAATGTACGTAAATAAATTTCATTTCATTTTACGAAATTATTAAGAGCTTAAAAGTTAGTATAATAATATATACGTCTTATATATATATAAATACCTTTTTAAGCTTTAATCGTTATTACGGCTAGGTTTTATATCGAATAAGTTAATTAATTAACTATTAAACATAAGTAGAAGGATAATATTAATAGTTATATCGTAGATATTTAATAATAAATAAAACAATTTAAATAATTAAGTTATATTATAAGGTATTATTCGTTTAACAGATAAAATCTAATTATCGTATATAATTTAGATTTAAATAAAGTTTTAAGCCTAATAAAATGTAGGATACCTTAGATTTTATACTTATATAAACTAACCGTTTATTTAAGATTAAACTAGTTTAATCGTAATAGGTTTAACTTAAAGTTTAAATAATAAAAAATTATGAACACAATTTAATAACGTTCACTTATTTTATATTATTTATATATAAACTCATTAAAAGTATTTACTTTCGTAAATAAATACTTTTAATAAAAATAGTTTTGTATATTTTATACTTTATTATATTAAACACTATTAAATATATTGATAATAATTATCCTTAATATATTAAAGAAATTAGTATTATATAGTATTTTAAAAAAGATGTTTAACTATATATATAACCTTTAATGGAGGTTTATTTAATTACAATACAAAACATTAAAATTAACATTTCCAATTAATATATATATTTAATTATAAACCTTTAATAATGATAATAACATAATTGTTATATTCTTTAGTTTTTTAAAAAAAATTAAAAATACTTGAGTATAAAAGGCCGTGAAATTATTATTTAATAATACCAATTATAATGATTATATTATAGTTATAAAATATTTCGTATTGAATTAACTTTAATTATTTTATAATTCTAATATATTAACGATAACTCGTATTATCGAATAAATATTTAAACAGCGTGTTTATATTAAATAGATTAAAAAGAACTCCGTATATAATAATACGACCTGTAATTATAATACTATAATTATAAAAGCCTTATTTTTATTTTTTTCTCGGCGTTATAAGTAGCCGTATTAAATTTAATTTTACTTTTAAAAAATTAATTAAATATGTATTTATATACTAACTTATAGTCGATACCTATATAATATAACATGAATCTCGCATTTATTTTATATTTATTATAAATTTTTCTTCTTTTTTCAAAATTAACTGTGTCTCATAAAATAAAATAAGAAAATATTAATTCTTCTAATAGGTACATCAGAGCTTTTTTTATATAATTAAATATTTGGTTGTATTTATTATAGAAATAAAGTTTTTAATAAGTTTAAAATATAGAAGTATATAAGTTATACTCGAACGAGATTTAAAATAGCGCATGTAATTTTTCACGATCTTTATTAATTTCTTTAATAGAAAGTACCTATTCGTTTTATTATTACGGACATTATTGCTATATATATTAAAAAGAATTAATACCTTAGCGATTAATTAATCTTATACATCCGAAAAGAGTATACCCTTATAAAAGATAAGAATTAATAAGAATTTCTTATATCGTATTAATTAAAAATTAAATTTAATAAACGATGTATATATTTTAATTTAACTTTATAACTACATTATTTAACTTAACCTTTTTAAAACGCTTATAATTAATATTAGAAAACCTTTATTTTATTTTATAAGTTATAATTAATATACGACTAGATATTCGTTACTATATTCTAACCTCTTATATATAATCGGAAATAAAACCTTAACTATATAGGTCGGTAGCGAGAATTCCTTAACTAGTTACAGCGATATATTTTTCGCAACCATTTCGATTAATCGAAAAAGTTCCTAAACTTTCGTTATAAACCTCTTAGAAAAATTCCGTCAATAACCTACAAATAGGTAAAATATAAAAATTAAAATAAAAATCGAAGCGAAATTATTAGCTTTTAAGTAAGTTATTAAAAAAGCTTTATTTAACTTTTAATCATTTAAAAAAGGTGTTATCTATTTAAATATAATAGTAGTAAATGTACTATATAATACTTAATATATTTTTTTTATTTTTTTTACCGCCAACGTTATTTTTTAATATAAAAAGTTACGATATACTAATATATATAATTATTAACTCTAGTATATAAAAAAGAATTTATAAATGTAAATTATATACTTATAAGCGATATATTAAGTAATAAATTAATTAAAGCCTTAGTACGAAAAGCTTTTATCTATTTTAAAAACTAGATAAAATTAATATATATTATAGAAGCCCTAGACCAGCGGCGGAAAGCGTTAAAAACGATTTCAAAGGAGGAATTAGCTAATTACGAGTATGTAATCGTTTGAAAAAAAAGAGGTACAATAAAACGCTGCAGCGTTAAAGGTAATAAAATGCAAGCTATCGCTGTGGATTTTTTAAGGCGTCAAAAGGGTACGTTAGCTAGCTGGGGGGTGCGTAGCGCACCCATATACGGAGAGGTCACCTACTGATCAGCACATATATATTCCGTGACTAGACTACCTAAAAGCTGCACGCGTGACACCACATGCAATTACCCTAATAGAACAACATAACTGATGTCCCCTATATCTGACAGGAGATCGTTCTTGGCCACCCTGACTAAAGTTGTCATTTTCCAAAAATGGAAACAACCGTGCAGGGGTATTTCTTTTGGTTCCTTGTTTTGGGCTTACTAAAAACACCATAAAGGTTTGATTTACAATCTATCACGCTTTGGATCCCTACTACCATACGACTCGCAGCATTTACGGCAAGATGTCTAATCTTTCAGCATCAACTAAGTATCTTAATGTCATAAGCGCTTAATAACAATAGTAACGAACTGTTACAAGAAGACCGTATGACAATGAGGAGAATTGGGATATTTGGAAACGAATAGTTTCCCGGCCAAGACTCAGCATGGTGCATAAACAGCTCAATCATGCAGAGCAACGGTGGCGGATCCAAGCTTGTCAGAATTTACCTGCTAGAGCTGATAGTCATTCAGCTAACCCCCTGATAGGAAGAAGGTATGACGCCTAGGCGGAGTGTGAACTAGTACGACTTTGTTGGCCAAGAGTTGCGAGCCCTTTACGTCCCCGAAGGGAAAACCGGGAACGCGAGGCGGAGTCAAAGTTGCCTTGCTAGCCCTGGGAGGATGTTCCTGCCAACATTGCCACCATGCAAGGTTGCGGACAGGGAAACGCCCGCCCCCTGGGTTAGCGGACTGGAAGCACGCATGCCCAACATACCAATCTAGTGCCACGTATAGTTATATCGGCACAGTTACTCGGAAATGACGGACTTCGGTCAAAGCGATCATGGAGGTGAAAGGAAAGCATGAAATGGGGGGAATGGTGCCAGCACAGAGGGGGAGCAGGGGGAATGCAGGAAAGTATCGGTCGAGGCGTCGAAGGAAGCCGTCGGATAGTGAATTAGTCGAGGACGCGCATGAATGATGCCTGGAGAGGGATGTCTGAGCGGTGGCCAATCAAGAGGTCAGCACTGATATCTGCCTCATGCGGGTTGGTTCCATGAAGCATGAAAGGCCTCCCCCTAGTGGCCGATGCGGATCGAGTAGGCGTACTCCTTTGTTGGATCCACCAGCATGCAAGGAGGCGACGGGGTCAGAGCCAAGCCATCACTCATAGCCAACCCACCGATTGTGTGACTCGATTAACCTGCAAATAGTATACAGGCTTAGTGTAGGTGCCGAAAGTATTAAACAAATAAATTATATAACGATATAAGAATTAAAAGAAATATATTAAGCAACGGATATAATTAAAACATATAATAATCATAACGTTTTAATTTTTAAAAGTATAACGCTATTTTAAATATAATTAATTATTATATCAGGGAAAACGATAGATTAAAATTTAATAGTCTATTATTCTAAAAAGTTAATAATAAATATAACTAGTTTTTCATTATTATAGCTATATGTAATGATTAATAATTAAAATTTTATTTTAAATTTAAATATTTTGTAAGATATAATACGGGCAAAATTAATATATAAATGAAATCTTTCTAAATTTAAAAACTATAATATTATATAAATTGTTTATAATCCTATAATATAAAATAGGACTTAAATTATATTAATTTTTATATAAAAGTGATATTATTATATGAACTATTAAGACCTTGTATTATTTCGGTTATTATAAATTTTATTGTCGATATTTTAAATGTATATTTTTAAAAATTTCTCTTTTTTATTTAACTTATAATATATAATACCGTATTATACCACCTTACAAGTTAAACTATTTCGCAAGTAGTTTTTATTAATATATTCATTATTTAACTTTTATTAATAATTATTTAATATTAATAATATGGAACGTTTTATAAAAAAATTTAAAATAAACCTAGTTATTTAAGTTAAAAAACGAAATCGGATATTTAATTTTAAAAAGTTATATTTTTTTAATAAAATCCCCGAATTTATTTTAAAAGCCCGATATTACGGTCGATACGCCTAAACCGATATTTTGTTTAATTTGCGAAAATTAACGTTAACCGAAAAGAAATTTATTACCGAATTAATTTTTAATTTAAATACGTAAACGTTTTTTATCCGGTTTTAATATATTAAAAATATAACGAATTTATTATTAATTTAATACGTTACGATATACGTCCGAATTAACTAGGCGTTAAAATTTATTAAATGGTAAAAAAAACTTTAAATACGTTTAAATCGAAATATTAATTATTAACGGGTATTATATGAAAATCCAGAAATATTTCGTAAATAGTTCGAATTTATTTGGGTTATTATCGCAAAATACGGTATTATAAAAAAAAAATTTATAACTTCGACGAGATTAAATTTTTGATAAGGTTTTTTATAGTAACGGGTATAATAATTATTAATACCGAAAAACGTGGAAAATTTAAATAAGTTTAATAAAAGAATAAAAAATAGGTTATAGTTATTTAAATTATTAATTTTTAAAGTTAGGTTATATTGTTATTTATTATTATGGTAAATAAAAATTATTTAAAATTTTAATTCCGTAATAATTTATTATTAATAATTAATTAAAAAATCGTATTAAATAATAATAATTAAATAATAAACGAATTAAGTTTAAAATAAGTTTAACATTTTAATTAATATATTTAAATGCGTACCAAAAAATCGAAACGTTTTTTTATCTTTAACGGTTATAAAAATTATTATTCTCTCCTTAGAGGAGACGTGACCGTGGAACAAAATTAAACAAATAGATTGATTGTGGTATCGGTTGTTAAGCTTTACCAAGCCCTAACTTTTTTACAGACTGCCCTGTTATGCAAGCCCCTATCGACGACTATTCTTAATTAAATTTTAAACGGTTTTCGTAATCCGGAATAACCGGATAAATTATTATTCGTAATCCTTTAGCTTATATCGAACTAAAAGTTAAATTTTAAAGTTTTTAAGTTTTTTACCGTTTATATCCATTTTTTAATAGTTTTTTTATACGGTTAATGTTTTTTATAATAAAATCGTTTAATTTTTAATTATTTTTATTTATATAAATTAAATTATATCCGAAAATTAAAAGCAAAATCCGATTTTTTTGGGAAAGGTCGGTTAAATCGACGGAGGTATCGATATTTTTAATTCGTTCCAAAGTTTTATTAAATTTAGGGATTTTAAAAAAAACGTTTTCCGTAAAGATTTTATAATTACGAAGTACCGGTATTTTATAATGGGAATTGCCCGGTATGTTTTAATTGTTTTAATTAATAGGGATTCGAAAATCGTAAAATCGATCGAAGTTAAAAGTAATTGGTTTAAAGTTTTTAGCCCTTTTTCCTAGCTAATATCTGATATTTTTAATTATGGAATTAACAAAGGGTCGTAAAGTAACTATTTTATACGGATTTAAAATTTACTGCGAAAAATTTAACATCTTTTAAGTTATTATATTTTAAAAAATTTCCCCTGCCGAACCGTAAAGCTGAAAGGCATAAGGTTTATCAAGGTCGAAGCTTATCGGTATTACGCAAATAAATTTCCTAGCCGATATTAATCGAGAAATTACGTATTTACAAAGACTTAACAATCGGCTTTAAAATAAGGCTTTTCGTAACCGAAACGTATAATTTATTATTATCGTAAAAACTATTAATAATTACTGTATTCGAAAATATTAGGTAAAGTATTTATCGTATTAACTATTGGTATAATTACTTCGTATCTTTGGCTCAGCCTGGATAATACGGCTTGAACCTAATAACCTTGCAAAAATTATTATTCGATAAAATTCGAAAAATATTACGTTAATTATAATATTATTATATTTTGTATATTTACGTATTTTTTATATAAGTTTTAATTTTTTAACGTATTTTATATTTTTGTTTTAAAACGTATTTATATATTATATATCGAAAACTTAATATAACGTTATTATATTTATATCGTTAAAGAAAATTTCCTTACCGGTTTTTATAACGCGTTTAAAGTTATTATAACGTCCGATAATATTAAATCCGGATTTACGAAAGTTAGCTTTATTTTATTTAATTTTAATTACGTTTTTTTCGAATTCGAAATTTTTTTAATTATGTTTATACCGATTATCTTCCCGTTAATCTTTACCAGTTTTATTCGTTCCTTATTTACGAACACCTTTAAAAATATTAAAAAATAAAAATAAAATACAGACGTTATTTATAAAGAAAAATTAGAAATTACCAGGGTAGCTCGCCGATAAGAATCGTTAAATCGGCGAATCTTTTAACAAAAAATAACTTATTACTTTTATACGAAATTGCTTTTTTTTAAAAAGAAGTTACTTAATTATACAAAACGAATTACATTTTAAGTAAATGTTAAAGGATTAAAAACAAACGTTTCCAAAAAGGAGGGATATTTACTATATAAGAAAAATAAGCTTTTTGGGCCGAAAAGGAAAAAAATGATAAAAAAATACAGCCTATAACGGCTAAAAATAGTTATCGCAAAAAAATTAAAACTAAGGAACAGAAGTATAACGTTTACGGTAAGCCCGAATATAATACGCGTATTTATAAAAAAGTTATAAATACGTTTAACAAAAAAGAATCCGATTAATTTATATTATTTTAATATGTTATAATTAATTAATTTGAATTTTTTATTGCAAGGTACCGAAAAGCAGCTCGTAAGGTGATTTGGCTCGTAAGGTGGTTTGGCTCGTAAGGTGGTTTGGCTCGTAAGGTGGTTTGGCTCGTAAGGTGGTATAGTACGTTATAGTTAATACTTTTTATTATTAATTATAACTGTCAATTTATCTAAAATAATTGTCGCAGAAAAGGGCCCCCCCAAGGCTATAGGGATCACTCGGAACAACGTTGATCCTCTCCGAAGCCCTATATCAGTAGATCACACCACCAAGTGGGCTCACCGCTTCCTAGCTTCCTAGTTATCAATCAATCCTCTCAAGAGCTGTGCGGCTGCTCCCTAGTAAGTGTGACAATAATAGTATAAAATAACGTTCGTAATATAACATAATGTAAATATCTTTAAATTTTAAAAATATAATTCACGGTTATTTTAACATATATATATATATATATATAAATTTAATGTTAAAAGTTAAACTCTTTTATACAAGATTAAAGATTATATTTAAAATCTTTAAATTATAGTTTATAACCTTCGATCACGTTTTTTAATTCTCAACTTGATTTCCCAGACGCGTTTTTTCAGGTTCTGGATATCGTACCCGTGGTCCTACGCCTACGACAGGGTGCCCTTGACCTTTTCAGTTAAGACATAGCCGCGGAAATGGCGGAACAGGCGCTCGTGGTAGATGGGCTTGTCACGAGACTTCAGGAGCGTCGAAGACGGATCAAGCGACAGAGTCGGCAGCATTAATTCGGAGGCGGAGAAGACGCCTGAACTGACCATAGTCTCGCCAAGACAGCTGGAGGTAACATGTCGAAAGTTGGGCCTCGTGGTGTACGGAAACATTGCACGGTGCTAAGGTGGCCCTGCCATCCGCGTCTCAGATCACACGCGTCTCCCCTTGCTTGTTGAGCGTGGGGTTGGTAGCGGTGGTGACAATGGCGGCGACTTACCCTGTAACACTTCCGGAAGCCTGGGAGTACTTAGGGAAGCAAGTCGAACCTTGGTATACCTGGTTACATCAAGTACATGGATGGACATCTGAAATTGAGTTTATTGACATATAACTTGGTCTCGTGGAGTGTACGCGGATGTACGTGCAACGTACACCTACATCAATAAGTGTATCTGGTGTAATGGACCGGGACCCCGAGCTTACAACCACTTATTGTTTCCAAAATGCGAGACAAACGCACCACCAAACCCACTGTCGATGCTGGCCTTCTCCCAGACCGACCTGACATTTCGGACGGCCTCGTCTACAGGGACCGGGCCCTTGAAGTTAGGCGCATAGGCTGTAAGCTTGCCCATGAATGCCATCATGCCCTGGATCTGTTCTGGAGTGGCTGTGGGTATGCATTAGTAAAATGTCCAGATGCTTCATTCAATCTTGAAGACAGGGATACGTACCATTCGCATAGTGGCCCACCTCCACCGCTCCCGGGCTGATACTCAGGAAGAGCACACCGTCCCCCCCGTATTGTGCGTTGAACTTGGCCACAATGACGTTCATTGCCGCCTTAGAGGCAGAGTACAAAGCACCTATGTCAATCTCGAAATCGTTGATCAACTTGAGGTCGGCATGACCGCTGGAAATGGCGATGACCTTCCTAACCTTGCTCTTCATGACAAGAGGGAGGAAGAGGTTAAAGAGGTGGATGTTGCCGACGACATTGGTCTTGAATAGCTTCGATGAAACATCCTCCAGCTCCTCGACCTTTTCGCCCCTGTTGAACACATAGCGTTAACCACAAGACCAGCCCGAACAGTAGCTGGAGGGAAATAGACCTACAATACGCCGATGGGGTCATAGGCGTCGAAGAGGGACGGGAAAGCTCCGTTGGCAACCAGGTAATCGACGCCACGCTCGCCAACAATCTTAGTAGTGTCGGCAGCGGCTTGCTTCAGGCTGTCGTAGCTGGTGAGGTCTGCATGGAGGATGTGGACATTGGGACGGTCGCCCAGCTCTGCCGCCACCTTTGTCTCGGTGGCAGCCTTGTCGCGGACCAGACCGACAACTAGGTCGTTCGGGTCTTTCGAGATCTGCTTGACGAACTCGAACTAGGCTGGATTAAGTAAAGGCAATACGCAACATGGCATAAGGCAGACTCACCCCGATTCCCTTCGACACGCCGGTAATAACGTACACGGACATACTGAGTGATTCTAAGTTGGATGAGTTGGTGTGGAATGCGATATGGGGCTAGACGACTACCATAGTTCGACTGGTTTATATTATATTATACGCGAGCTGCTTAATAATAAGAGAACAGAACAGAAGTTTTTGTTTCTTGATTAATAATTCGGTACGTGTGTCTCGCTGTGCCTGCTTGTGCGTATATATGTATATAGAGTTGCCTCAAATCTCACTTAACGTAATAGATGAATATTCATTGTATATGCGATATTAGCGTGGACTGAAGCTACTCCGAATAAAGGATATACTCGGTTGTTACGTCTAACAGCTGACTTGTCAACTATATGCTTACGGAAGGTGCTGCGAACATAAGCTCCTATACTGAACAGGGTAGTAAGAGGTACTATTTACTTATCGGCCGCATGTTCGGGTAGTAGGGCGCAGCACAGGGATTACTGGGACAAAACCTAAATTTAAATAGGGTTACTTTACTGTATATATATTGTAATTATTAAATAAAATTAGGCGGTAAGTTTAATATATACGATTATGATATATATAATATAAGTAAGTAAATTTATTTAAAAAGTTTAAAAATTATACGGTATTAAATAAATTAAACGATTTATATTATAAAGATAAATTAATATAATTACAGATAAGTTTTAATAGGTTAGTAATTACAAACCAGGGTATTTTTTATATTTATTATAAACCTTAGCACTTTATATTAATTAAGCCTAAAAATAATTAATTCGAATCTAACTTAAAATACCGGTTTTTAAATAGCGTTAGCTTAAAAAAAAGCAACCTTATAACTTCGGCTTTATTATTATATCGGTAATAACTAGAACTGTTAAGGGTTTTAAGAACTAATTAATTAATTATTATTCTATTTGAAATTCTAGATTATTTTTTTTATCAGAGTTTATTAAAAAAACGGATATTAAAAAATATTTTCCGGTTGCGTTATATAGAGCGGCGCACGTACCAATGCACACCCCCCCCGCCCCCCCTCCTATTTGCACACCTACTAAAAAATTAAAAGTTTATTAAATCGTAAAAATTCGAAAACGGGTTTAAAAATTCCATATAATTTGTATTGTATTATATGCGCCGGAATTATTTAAGGGGCGCATTTTGAACGGCTTTAAAATATATTCTTTTTATATATATAAATTATTAAATAATTAAAATATTTACTAAAAGGTACATATATTTGTATGACGATTGAAACCGTAATAATATAATATATTATAATATAATCTTAAAATTGATTATTTTAGAGGAAAATTACGTATTAATAAAATAAATATTAATATTTTAAATATAAAAGAAATTTGTAAAACAAAGATTTTTTATTTTTTATTTTAATATGATGTAATAATAGTAATTTATATAAGGTAATAGAAGTTTACCTTATATATACCGTTATAATTTCTTAAAATTAATTTAACTTTAAATAATAAAATATCGTATATTTTATCAACATTTTTAAACATATTAAAGGATTAAATATGTTATAACTTACTTTTAAGTTGTTTAATAAGTATCTTAAGTTTCTTTTTTCTATTTAAGTTTTTCGTTATAAATTCTAAATAAATTTTTATTATTTTATATATAATTTCAGTAGCTTTTTAACTTTTTACGAATTCTTTTTTTAAATATTATAAAAGTTTTCTATTTTTTATTTATTTTAGAATTTTAATACTGATAAAGTTATTAAAGTGTAAATTATAAAGGTTAGAAAATTCGAGGTGTGTAAATAAGGTGGGTGTAAATTCGTACGTGCGCCGCTTTAATTCTTAATATGCGTACTTAATAAATAAATCAGCTTTATATATTTATATATATATAGTCCTATACTCGAATAGAATTCATTTTATAAAACCGAAAATTAACAAATACTAATATATTCTTTAAAATCTTAAAGGGTAAATTAAACTAATTATATAATTATACTATTAAAAATTTAAAAATTACATTTTATTTAACGAAACGAATTGTATAAATTTAATACCAATAAAAATAGAATGAAATAACTTAAATATGTTTTAATATATTACGTTATAGTAGTAAATATAAATATGAAATTAACTTTTAAATTATAATGGAAATATAAAACGATATAAAAATTAAGCGCTTAATAAACGAGCAATTTATCGTTATTATATAAAGATTTCAGTTATAATTTCAATGAAATTTTTAAAAATTAATATATCGTTTTATATTTTTATAAATTTATTGATTTTCGTATTTCTATTACCAGTTGAAGTATAATAATAACAACAAAATTTATAAGGATTTCCGTTTATATATTTCCTATTTTTTACTTCAATTAAATTTATCTTAATAAGTTAGTAACTGCGAACCTGGGTGTTTTTTTTTAAATCTATGTAGGCTTAATCACCTTGCTTTTATTAAGTATAAAAGATAATCAGTTCGAATCCAGCTTGAAACGCCGTTTTATAAGTAGCGCCAGCTCAGAAAAGCTCGACTAACTTAGGCCTTCAGCTTTACCACTGTGTCGGCGACAATTAAATAGCTGGGAACTATCCGTAATTAGGGGCTTTAGGAGTTAATTAATTAAATATATACGTAATAATTTATTACCGAAATTTTATAACCCTTTTTACTTTTTTTATTCGTCGTTTTTAAAAAGAATCAATTTTTCAGACGTATATTCCTATTATATTATATAATTTTAATATAAGAATTTAATAAATAAATATATATATAAAACTAAATACTCCAATGTTATTAACTTTTTATATTCGTTTAAATATATATTAAATTTACATTATTTATTATATATTTTAATATATTTCACTATAATATAAATCGAAAAAAACAAATATAATAAGTACATAATATATTTTGAAACTAAAATATGATTTTCTGTTATTTCTTTTTAGTTTTTATTTTATAGTAAGTTTAATAAGATCATTTACCCTTTTCTATAATATATTATAAAATGTTATTAAATTAATAATAATTTTAAGTAAAATCGTTTTAAAACCATAGTGTACTAAATTTATTATAATTACGTATTATAAAAAAATGCATAGTTTAAAGAAACCTATATTATTTATAAATCGAAAAGCAATATATTAAATTATTAAGGTATTATAGTACATATTAATTACGAAATTAAATATCTCGCTGTAAAGTTTTATATAATATATAACCACACCAATTTCCCCCCATGGTTCCACACTTATATCCCGACTAAACTTTAATTTTTTTAAATGTAAATATCTTTTTAATAATATTATATTTTATTAATCTTTATATTTCATTTCGATAGTTTTCATATTATATAAATAAATTCGCATATAATTAACCTTGTTATAAGTTATTAAATTTTATATACTTAGGAAGAATAAAGGATATTTATAATTGCAAGTAAAAACAATACAATATATAATATGCTTATATATAATAAAAAGACCTTTTATTATTTTTTAAGCTTTTTATATTATAAGTTACTTCAAAAACTAATATGTAAAAAAAGTATTATAAAAATAAGGTTTATTCTTAGAGAAGACGTAACGTATAACCTAATTAAATAAATTAATAAATTACATTATTCTAATTATCGGGCTTTATTAAAATCTAACCTTTTCGCTAGTAATTTTAAATTATCTAGTTATATAATCTGTTATTAGCGATTATTATAAATCTAATTTTAAATATTTTTCGCAATCCGAAATAACTGTATAAATTATTGTTCGAAATTTTTTTTTATCGAATTAAAAGTTAAATTTTAAAATTCTTAAGTTTTGAATTATTTATATTAATTCTTTTTAATAAGTTTTTATACGCCCGATATTATATACTATAAAAGCGTTTAACTTTTATTTATTTTTAGTTGTTAAAATTTAAGAACTTTAAATAACACTTTTTTCGTAAAGATTTTATAATTACGAACTACGGGCATTTTATAATAGGAATTACCCGGTATGGTTTAATTATCTTAATTAAGAAGAGTTTGAAAAGATATTATAAAATAAATTCAAATTAAAAAATTAAGTAATTTAAAGTTTTTCATCCTCTTTTCTAGTTAATATTTAATATTTTTAATTATAAAACTAGTAAAGAGTTATAAAGTAATTATTTTATACGGATTTAAGCTTTATTATAAAATACTTAATATTTTAAAGTTATTATTTATTTTTAAATTCTAATTCATCGAATTAATTAAAAGGTGTAAGAGTTATTAAGATTAAGTTTATTAATATTACGTAAATAAATATTTTAAGCCGAGATCAATTAAAAAAAAACATATTTATAAAATTTTATTCATTAATTTCGAAATATAATTTTTCGGAATAAAGGTACATAATTTCCCGTAACCTTAAAAATTAATAATAATTACCGTAATCGAAAATACCAAGTAAAATATTGATTCTATTAATTATTAAGATACTTATTTTTTAAAACGTAATTCATTAATAATATATAATATAATAAATAATCTTATAGAATTTAAATTAGAAAATCGTTTAAAAAAACGTTATATATTTCTCAAAAATGTTCATATTTATATAACAAATATATTTTAATTGTTTTATTATATATACCTTTATATTTTATTCGGATAGATTTATATTAAATCATTATATAATTATTTTTCGTAGTAATAGTTTCTTTAAACTACGTATTAATAAATTTATATTTATTAACAGTTATGATAAATAATGATAAAATTCTAGCTAATAATATATATTTATTTTATGAAAGACTAAAGAAATTTAAAGATAATTGCCTTTATATATACGTTTAACTATATAAAAATTAGTTTAAATAGTAGTTACGACTTAAATATATGAGCCTGAAGTACTTAAATATATTAATTACAGATACGCCTTCTTATATTAAATAGTTTTATATACGTAATTTATAATATGAAATTAAATTTTTTAGGAAACTTAATAACTAGTTAATTAACTTCAAATTTATATAAGATTTAAATCATTATCTTTCTTATTTCTATTAGAAATAAGGTTGTACATTTAACCGTTATATTAAAAACTTAATGTTTTTATCCTCCTCTCATATTGTACTTACGCCGAAATATAAGGTTTTATTTTTTCGAAATATTCTAACCCTAGTTAGGCGTTAATATAAGAAACGCTTAATATAAGTTATTTTATTACGTTAAAAGTTTTATAACTTTAAAAATTAATTTCTTTAATAGCAATATTAATAAATAATTAAAATTATTATTTTCAACTTTTCTTTTATAAAAGGTCATCGAATAAGATAGTTTTCCGAGTAATTAAAAAATATTAATTAATTATAAATTATAGATAAAATAGTAAGGTTTTTAAATAATAATTAATAGATTAAATATTTTATCTCATATTTTCGAATACGATAATTATTAATAATTCTTAAGGTTATAATAAATTATACGCTTCGGTTACGAAAAATCTTATTCCGAATCTAATTATCGCGTAATGTTAATAAATTTCGATTTTAATAAACCTTATACCTATTAATTAGCTCGATAAGGGAAATCTTTTCAAAAGTAATAATTTAGAAAATATTAAGCCTTTTATTGTAAACCTTAAGTCCGTATAAAATAGCTACTTTATAACCTTTTACTAATCTTATAACTTTAAAATAAATATTAAATATTAATATTAACGTTAATTCTACCGATTTTCTTTAAAAAATCGGATTTTATTTTTATTTTTCGAATACGATTTAATTTATAAAAATAGAATTCATTAAAAATTAAACGGTTTTAAAAACGAAAATATCGACCGTACAGAAAACGGTTTAAAAAATTAAAAATAAACGTTAAAAAGCTTAAAAATTCGAAATTTAAGTTTTAATTCGATATAAGCTAAAGGATTACGAACGATAATTTATCCGGCTGTTACGGATTACGAAAACCGTTTGGAATTCCGTTAAAAATGATCGTCGATAAAAGCTCGTATAACTGGGCAGTTTATAAAAAGATTAGGTTTTAATAAAACCTAGGAACCGAAATAGCATAATTTATTAATTTATGTAACTTAATTATACGGTTACGTCTTTTTTAAGAAGACATAAAAGGCGTATAAAAACTTTATTATTTAATAATTAGTATTCGTATTCTAGTAAAATAACCTAATAAAATAATATATATTTTGTATAAATTAGAATTTTATTAAATTATATCTTCGTCATTTTTTATTTACTCTATTCCTATCTTATAACCTACTATTTTTGTTAAAAAATAAAAGGAAATATTACTGGTTTAATTTAATTAATCTTTTTAATTTTCGATTAAAATTAAAATCTTGATAAATTAAGAAATATTATTATATTATATTATCGTACGGTTATTATTAGATAAGAAAAAATTTTAATATAAGATAGTATTTAAAAAATGAAATAACCCTATTTTTATAAAAGAAATTTAAATTAAAAGATTATTCAACTTTAAATATAAATTAATATAATTCTTAAAAATAATACCGGTCTTCCTAGAAGAGACGTCACCGTGGAACTAAATTAAACAAATAGATAGATTATGCTATCGGTTACTAAGTTTTACTAAGCCCTAACCTTTTTATAGGCGTTTTATTTTAAGGTAACTTCAAATTGCCCTGTTATGCAAGCCCTTATCGACGACCATTCTTAACCGAATTCTGGACGGTTTTCGTAATCCGGAACAGCCGGACAAATTATCGTTCGTAATTTTCTAACTTATATCGAGTTAAAAATTAAATTTCGAAGTTTTTAAGCTTTTTGTCGTTTATATTTAATTTTTCTAATAATTTTTTTATACGGTCGATATTTTTTATTATAAGATCGTTTAATTTTTAATTATTTTTATTTATATAAATTAAATCATATTTAAAAATTAAAAATAAAATCCGATTTATTTTAAAAAGTCGGATAATTAACCGAAATATTAATATTTTAAATTCGTTTTAAAGTTTTATTAAACTTAAGGACCTTAAATAAAACGTTTTTCGTAAAAACTTTACAATTACGGAATACTGGTATTTTATAGAAGGAATTGCCCGGTATATCGTAGGATCGATCAAGGTTAAAGTCGTAGGATTGGTAAAGGGTTACAAAGCAGCCATTTTATACGGACTTAAACTTTACCGGAAAAAGCTTAATATTTCCTAAATTATTATATTTCAGAAGATTTCCCCTGCCGAACCAGCTAAAGGGCATAAGGTTTATTAAAGTCGAAATTTGTCGGTATTGCGCAAATAAGCCTGTTAACCGATATTAATCGAAAAATTACGTATTTACGAAAATCTAATAATCGGCTTCGGAATAAAACTTTTCGTAACTGAGGTATATAATTTATGATTACCGTAAAAATTATTAATAATTACCGTATTTGAAAATAGCAAGTAAAATATGTATCGTATTAATTATTAATATAATTATTTCGTATTTTTAACTTAGCCTGGATAATACGGCTTGAACTTAATAACCTTGCAAAAATAATACCGGATGTATTTTCGACCTATTAAAAAACAAAAATTCTAAATTAATTTTAATTTTAAAACTGCTAATTGCTTTATTATTTAAAAAAATATTTTCCTTGCTGATTTTATTAAAAATTTACGTAGTCTTTTTTTTATCTTTTAAAAATTTTATTATTTTAAAAAGACGGGAATTTTAAACTGTTTTAAAAATTCTTTTATTATATATTATTAATCTTTATTTACGGATTATTTACTAATATAATTAAAGTTTTAAATAACTTTAAAAATTGTGTAAAATATAAAAAATAGTTTTTAATTTAATTAAAAAAAATGTATATTTTCTTATAAATTTCCGGATATAAATAAAAAATTTTCAACAATGTTTAATATTGTCGATTATAAACATTAAAATAATTATTTATTATTATTATTAAGAAAAGTATATAAAAACTGCTGTTTTAAATTGTCGTGAAATGTATATAACGCGTTTTTATTTCATTTTTTATAACTGTAATTATAATAAAACGTTTTAAGAAATCAATGCTCACTTTAAAATATTAAGAGACTTATATTACTTTATCGTTGTTAAAATAATAATATATTTTAGTAAAATCGATAAATTTACGAAGAATGTTATAAAAGCTTTTATTTATTTTATTATATTTCCAATATCAAAAATATTATATATAATTAATTAAATCCTTAATACAGTTTTATATAATTATTTAAATAATTTTAAAAATATAAAACGTTTTTGAAATAAATAAGTTAGAAATAAAAGACCGGTAATTAAACTTTTTAAAATAGACTTAGAAATATTACGTTAAATAAAGAATATTAGAATATTATATAATGATAATAATGTAGAAAGATATTAAATATAAATAATATATATCAAAATACCTTTATATAATTAATTAGATTATATATATAACGACATTAAGTAAGGTTATATATTAGCGGTAAACGCCTAGGCTTTATAATCTGTATAGTTAAACAATAACATTTTAAACCGTATTATATATTACGTTATTTATCAATATTAATTGGAAAATTTACAGGATATATATTGAACTAAATACGAATAAAGGCTTAATATTTATTTTCTAAAAGAAAAATATAATTATATACGATTTCTTTCATATTTACACTTATTTAAGTTAACTTTAATTATATAACTTTTAATAGAAATCGAATAATATAGTTTAATAATTAATTAACTTAATTATTATATGAAACTATTTTCAAAATTATACCTTATTATTTTAATAGTAACCGATATAAACAGTAATCTTTTAATAATTTTTTTAATATTAATCTATTAGATAAATAATTGTTCATTTACGATAAATCTTTTTCTTTAGTTATACTCTTTAAATTAATACAAGTTATATATTTTAAATTATATTAAATTCTTATTACTATAAGGTATATTATTAAAATCAACCATTTATACTTTACTTACTTATATTTATAATTTTTATATATTATTTTTATTAATTCATATGTATATCTCCTTAATTATCTAACGAAACTTAAATAATAATAATTTATTATAATTCGGTACGTTGGTATATAACAGGGTTAGTTAACCCGTATAACGCTTACCCGAACGCATCTTCAGTAAATCCAGCATACCTATCGTTTTAACACGCTTTTTATACTTAAAACAAATATATTTTAAACATTACCAAGTAATATATATATCTTATTACTAATAACAATTAGATTAATACCGTAAATCTTAATATAATAATATTTTCTAGTTTTTTAAAAAAAGATCGTAATAAAAACTTTTCTATTTTTATTACTTTGTAATATATCGTTTCGAAATCTTAATTAACCGACTTAAAATTAAAATAAACGATAACAGCCATAAAAACCAATTAATTCGGCTAAATATATAGTATACGATAAAATCTTACTAAAGCAATTAATTAATACCTTTATATAACCTTCGCGTCGAGTAATAAAAGAAAATTTTAAAATTTTACAATACCTTTACGAACCTGTTAAAATCTTATTTTAAAAAAGGAATGCTTTTACACGAAAATAAAGTATTTACGTAAATAAATGGAATTGTTAATTAATAAAGCCGCTATTAAACGAGAATAACGCTAATAAACTAAATAAAATTAACGGGCCTTAAAAGAATAACTTTAAAAAACTTATATTATAAGTAACCTATATAAAAACAAATTTAAACGTTTTAAAGCGATACTGGCGAAAAAAGTGAACTTTTATCTTAGTAATCGCCCGTTAAGAAAACCGGGATTATGAAAGCCGATTAGAGTTTTTAATAAAAGCTTTAAAATTATTATTAAAAGCTTAGAATATAACGAGAAATTTAAAGAAAAGAGAAAAATAAAGAAAACGCTTTTTTCCTAAAAGATTTTACGGATTTTTAAGGGAACCTAGTTACAAACGGCTTATAAATAAGAATATTATTATTATATATATCGAAACGGTTTTTATTATTACCCTTTTCAGTTTCGTTATAAGGTAACGGTAAACGTAGCGGTAGAAAAGGCGGTAACGGTAAAGCAAATAATAATAACTTTTTTTATCGTTTAGTTCCTTTTTGTCGTTCTCGGACTTGGATTCGAATAATAATAATCGGAAAAATCGTTATTATAACTGTAATAAGAAAAGAAAAAAAGAAAAAAAAAGTATAAAAAATAGAATCTAAGAAAAAGAATTCCGCCCTTCGATAAAACGTTTCGATTTTAATTTAAATAAGGAAAACTATTTAAAGGGTTTTAAAAATTAAAAACTTTAAAAAAACGCATTAAATTTTATATTTAAAAAGACAAGTTATAAAGGATTAAAGCTTTTTATCTTTAATAGGTCGCATCTAGCGAAGGTAATTACTAAACCATTATATTAGGCGCTTTTAAAATTTGTTACCGCTATTAAAAGAAATTCGAAAATATTAAAAACCTTTCGTAAAATCTATGTTATAACTGGAAAAGCCCTTTAACATTTTCTTTAGAAAAAATTAAGCTAATACTGTTACGATAATAAAAACCTAATCGCCTTTATTACGAAATTTCAAAAGTTAATGCGCAAAGTTAAGGAATACGATATAAAACGAGGCAAAAATTAACAGGTTATTATATTTTTAACCGTTATTAAAAATAAAGTAAGTAATTAATATCGAATAATAAGTTTTATTACTAAGTAAAAAAAGTTAAAAACAATAAAAACGGTAAGAACAAACTTAAAAATGTAAATTATAACGCCCGAAATATTAATATTAACAAAAGAAATAACGGTAATAAGCTTTTATAAAACATTAAAAACAAACCCCTTTATTAAAATTATGCGAAATCCGGTTATTTAATTAAGAATTACCGAAAATCTAGGGAAAATAATAATAATAATAATGAATAGAATAATCAACGCAATAATAAACGAAACGGTAATAACGGCAGGTTTAATAATAATAATAGTAACAATAATAATAAGGTTAATATTTAACAATATTAAAATGGTGCAGGGTTCAGGGACTTAGCTTTAGGCTAGTTGATCAGTCCTACTTAGTTCTAAGGGTATTTTTAGGAGCTCTTTTCCTTCGGGCGCAATCCCGTTATTGTTTATTATCATCGTCGACATTCTTTTTTTGCGGTCTTAATACCGATTAATACAGATTTGCGTTATGTTCTATAGTTAATCTAATTATACGTTCGCCCGTAACCTTTTTATCGGATATTTACTAATTAAGATTAAATTTCCCCGACGTAATTTATTTGGTATTTTCGGTAAAAAAATTGGCTTTAATTAATTACCGAAGTAATTTACAATCATTCGTTAAAAAATCGGAATAAATAAAGCCTTAATTAAAGAGTTTCCGATTAAAACAGTTACGGAAAGCAACGGACGATTACGATTACGAAAATGGCGATTTAAGAAATATACGGTTACGATACGAATAATAATAATACGATATAATAATACCGCTAATTTTAATTGCGAACGATTAATAAAAAACTGCTAAATAAGATATAATGTTTTATTATAAGACGGAGTTTTCTTTAATTAATAATAAGAGAATATAGGCGAAAGTAATAGTAATAAAATATGGCCTGATTAATTTGTTTTAGATGAATTGTAAAATTTAAACGATAATTTCCGTTATAAAATGGCTTATATAATAAAATAAAAGTAAACGAAAATTATTGATAAAGATAAGGATTAACCGAAGGATTTCTAATAATTAATACCGTAACGAAAGTTACGTATTTAAAAATTAAGAGGTTAAAGTAGTAAAATTAATAACGTAATTAACAATATAGAAAGGATTGTAAATTTAGGTAAAAAACGGAAAAAGTTTATAAAATTAAATATTTCGGGTTTAAAAACAAAGTTACAAAAAGGGAATAATGTTGTTTAATAAAGTACGAAAAAACCGATATAACCGCCGAATATCGATATTTAAATTTATTTGTTATTAATTAATTAATATCCAGTATGGACGTTATTAGGTAATATGTTATGGGATTTATTATTTATATTTAATTTAAGTATTAAAGCGGTTAAAATAGTAATAAAAATATTAATTTCCGTAATAGAAATAGTTTTGGTTAAATTCGAACAATAATAACGTATTAATTAAAAAGTAACTGTTTGGTTTAAAGTTAAAAAAGGGAAAATATTTGTTTTTAAGTTAGGATGTAATTATAAAATATACTTAAAAAATCTTTTAAAAGTTATTATTTATTTTATACCTAAATATAGTCTAATTATTAAAGCGGTATTTTCGAATTTAGAAAATTAAAAGATTATTTGCAGTAATTATTTTTTTCATTTTGGTTTTAGCCGACTTATTAAAAAGTTTTCGAAACTTTTAAAAATTGTTATATAAATAAAACCGTAAAGCCTAATATTAGTATCGGAGTTTTTTCGTAAAAGAAACCAGAGCTTTGTTTTGGATATTATTGTTTAGTACCGATTAAAAGAATTATAAAACGAAAGCAAAATTAGTAAAATTAAGCCTTTAAGGAATCCGATTAGATTATTAAAGCCTATGAAAGAATTAAATGTTTTTGAGATTACTGTTAAAATATTTAAAAAAGAAAAAATTCCGTTAGTTTAAATCTTTTTAAAATTATTTATTAAATTTGCGGTATTAATATTAAAGGTAACGCCCGTAAACTTGTTAATTAAAAGGATTTCGGTTTTCCTGATAATATAATATATAAAATTATATTTTTTATGGTTTTTCCGGATTTATTCATTTATTCCGAATTTTGTTTTTTAAGTATTAAAATTACCGATTAATTTAAAGGCGTTTATAAATTGTTTAAAAAGTATAAGTTTAAAGATATTAATATAATCGTTAAACTTTTTTACTAAATTAATAATTTAAAAATAAAAAACCGAATTAAAGCTATATTTAAGGAAATTATTAAATAGGATAATATTATTACAAGGCTTAATAGCTTAGTGGTTGCGAATCTGGGTATCTCTTTTAATTGCGACAGGCTTGGGTATTTTGTTTTAGTTAATTTTAAAAGATAGTTGGTTTAAATTTAGCTTGGGTTACCGTTTTTTTAGGTAACGCCAGTTTAAAAGGAATTAGATTAATTGGGGTTTCGGTTCCGTTACTGTATCGGCGACAATTAAGGGGTGGCTGGGAACTAGTTACGATTAAAGGCGTTGGAAACCAATTAATTAATCGGGTGTATTTATCGTTAATTACCGTGTTATATAACCCGTATTACGTTTTTCCGGCCTTTAGTTAAAAAAGGACGGTTTTTAAGGGGGTGTTCCTGGGTTGCGTTTGTGCAGAACTATTTGTGTACATATATGTAATGAACGGATCAGCTTGTATATAGCTAGATACCATAATGGCACTTTACCTTGCATAATATTATTACAAATATTTTGGGAATTTTTAAGTTTTAAAATTTTAAGTAAATTTAAATTATTAAAAACCGGTTAAAAGTTTTAACGAAATAAATTTAACGTAATATTTTTAATTACATTTATAAATATTATTTGAAATGTATTATAAAAATCCGGAATATTATTAAAAAGGTTAAGTTAAAAGGGAAAACGATTAATAAAAACAAATATATTAAAAGTTTATTTGAAAACTTTTCCGTTAATTATTTCGAAAAAAGTTTAAATAACTTTTCCATAAAATTTGAAAATTTATATGTATTATTTTACGAAAAGGTTTTAATATTAATTAAAGATTAAGTATTTAATAAGGCTGGATTAATGCGGTATAACGGATATAGAAAATAATCGGAAATCCGGTTCGATTTTAATTATATAAAAAAGGACCGATTTTATTCGTTATAATAACAAAAGGCGAAATATTAACGTCCAGGGAATTCCGGTCCGAAATAAGTGTTATCTGGCCTCTTTAATTAGGTATTTAAAATTACGAATGCATTTTAGGAATTAAAAATTGCGTAAACCCGGCAAATTCAGAACTTAAAGGTTTTTAAGAAGGAAATAAGAAATAAAGAAACTTTACGGATTTTTTAATATTACGCCTTATTAGGATAAAAATTACTTTAAGTTTAAAATTACGATACCGATTTTTCGATTAATACAGTAAATTTTTAGCTGGACAAATATAAACGGGAAATCTTTTAATATAGCCGAAATGGTTATTATAGTAATTATTAAGGTAGTTATTAAAAATAACGAAAAGGTAAATACGGTAATTTTAAGCTTAATATTTACTGGTTTTATTTAAAAAACGGATATTTTATGTATAACTGCAAATTATTTATAAATATGAAAAATACGGGGTTAATTTTATTCGATAATAATGGTTCTACGATTTACCTTAGGTTTAAAAACGATCGGATTAAAATAAGTATTATTTAGTTTCCGAATATTTTTAAATATTAAGTAATTAATACTTAAATTCCTATCTAGAAATCATTTTTAAATAGATATATAACTTATTAAGTTTTTTTAATTATTACCAGGATAAAATACGGTATTTTAATCGGTAATACGGTATTATAAAAAGTTTAAATAATTGCAGTTTTGGTATCGATAAAAATAAAATATAACTTAATATTATTAAACCGTTACGTTTTATCACGATTTTAAAACCTAATAAATAGGAGGCTTTTATTAATTAAAACCGGGTTATACAGATTAACTTTATTAATTTTGTTACGAAGGATAAATAGCCGTTTTATAGAAAAGTTTTATTACGTTAATAATTATAAAGTAATTTTATAAAAATTAAAGATACCCGTTATTTGAAAAAAATTCGTACGTTAAAAATCGATAATTTTAATTAATTTTTTTTTTTACCAGTATTATAATAGCTAAACGTATTAGCAAGGAAGAAGAATTTAGTAATAATATAAAAATAAATAAAATTATTAATAATATTATTATATAAAATAAACTTTTATTTATAAATATAAATACCGGTATTTAAATAAACGACATTATTAATTACGGTAGTTTAATTACTAAAAATTTAAAATTATTTAAGCCGACTTAATAAAAATTTATCCGGATTTTAATAAGGCTTTTAAAAACTTTATAATTAATAAAGTATTAGAGGTACTTCATTACAAAAATAAGGAAGTAATTAAGATAACCGAAATCGAAATTTAAGAAAACGTTATTCCCGTAGGAAAATAATAAAACCTTAGGATTTTTATTTTAGATATTAAGTATAAAACCGAAAGCAAAAATAAAGTTAATGTTTTAGTAGTATAGTAATATTGTTTAACCGAATTTATTACCCTATTATTTAGATTTGTAATTAAAGTAAGTTATAAAAATAACGAAAACTTAATTAGTAATATTATTAATACCGGAACCGAATTTAATATTATCGTTACGTTTTATATAAAAAGATATAAGTTAATAATAAGGTAAATTCGGGTATTGTTTATGGGCTTTAATTTTTTTAAAAAAAAACTCGATTTAAGGGTATAGTTAAGGTTCTTATTTAGTTAATAAACCGATTAATTACCATTTTTCTCTTTGTCGTCGACGATAACTATATAGCGTAACCGTTAATATTAGCACTTAATTTTATAGCAAAATCGAAAATAACTTTAAATATAAATCCGGAAATAATGGAAAAAACATTAAAGTTTAGTTTTATAAAGATTATTATTTTTTTGGTACCTGCAGGATGGGTTAACCGTAATATTCGTACGAATAACGAATTTGGAAAAAAGTAACCGATAAATCTGTAAACCGTTTTATTGGCGAAAATAGGTTTATAAATAAAAGGACCAATGAATTTATTACAGGCCTTTATATTTTTTCGATTAGTAATATATACGTTAATTAGGATTATATTACCGTTTAAGAAATTATCGGTGATAATTTAAAGGTAAAAAATATTATTCTATATTAATTTAATAATAAAAAATTTACGTATATTTTATATAGAATTTTATAAAATAAGATATATAATAAGGTTAAAAGGGATAAGGTTATATAAATTAATATTATATATAAGTTAAAATGGAAAAAGATTATCTTTGTTAATTATGTTTTTTTTAACGGATTTATATTACCCGGAGATTTAGATTAAAAAAGTAAAAAGTTTGTTAAAGTTTAATAAACTATTAATTAAAGCGGCGTATATTATCACGAACCCGGTATTTTATTAAAAGCCTTATTTCTTAAATTTTTTATTATAAAACGTGCTATACGTTTTACCGAAGAATAATTAAATATGGTACTTAATTAATTGGGTGATAAGTTTATCCGTATGGAGAAAACTTTTTTTAAGAAAATGTTATTTCGTAAAGATGTTATTTTAATTTAGAAATGGCCGGAATGCGGAAGAATTAAAAATTATGTTGCGTTTTTTTATGAAATCCGTACGATCTTTTATAAGGTATAATAAGTTAAAGGTATAAAAGTACTAGCTAGTATAAAAGATAAACTGATCGACGTGCTATAAATCCGGATTTAAAAGGGTATATTCGAATAGTTTTATATTGTATATAGAAATACCTAATTTCTTGTTTAAAAAAAAATAATAGTTTACAATTAATTAATTCCGTAATTAAGTTAAATGCTATTACGTTGCAAAATGCGTTTATTCTAGAAAATTACGACGAGTTTTTTTCGGATTTTGTTATATATTTTTTTAATAACGTTAGTAAATTTCTTTCTAGATATAATTAAGTTATTTTAACTTTTATTAGTAAAAATTATATAACGTTTTTAATACCGTTAAGGTTATTTAAAATAATAAGTTTATTTATAAGGTTTATTAATTATATAACTTATTTTTATTACGTTATTAAATGGATTTTTATTAATTTAATACCCGAAATAATTTAATTATTCGTAGATGACATTGGAATTAAAGGACCGAAAATACGGTACGATAAGGTTAAAAATTTTTCTAGTATTAAAAAGTTCGTTTTTAAGTATATCGTTAATATTAACAAAACGTTTTTAAATTATGAATTAGCCGGTATTATAATTAATATACAAAAGTTTTAGTAATATTAAGAAATAACCGTTATAATCGGATGTTTTTACGGAACGAATAATTATTAACCCGATAATATTAAAGTAGTAAAAAATTTAAAAATCGGACCGTATAAAAATGTTACGGAAATTAGAGTTTTTTTAAAGATTATTGTTTATTATCGGATTTTTATTAAGTATTATGTTATAATGATTAACCCGTTAATACGGTTATTACGAAACAACGCGCCGTTTATCTGGGTTTATAATTCGGATTTAGTTATAGAAATTTTAAAGAATGTATTTATGATAACTTTAACCTTAATTATATTAAATTATAATCCCGATATAAAGCTGATTATCGTAAGAACCGATCTTTTCAAAAAAGGGTTTAAGGGTATTTTAAGTTAATTAATTAATAAAGTTAGGTATTGTATATATTTCGAAAGTAATACTTTGAAGGGAACCGAATTAAATTATAATGTCGGTAAGCTGGAGTATCGGATTGTTTTTAAAATTATAAGATAATTTCGAAATATATTTATAAAGTCCGATTTAGATTAGAAATTAACGTTAAGGTTTTAATAATTTAGATTAATAATTTTTTAAGCTTTTTACTTAAAGTTTTATTTATCCGATAAATCGTTTGGATAAAGTAATTCGATTTTAAGATTACATATTTTCTTAGTAAAAAAAATATAGTTATAGATAGTTTATTTAAGATTTTATTTAGGTTTTTTAATATGCTGGATGATTAATGGAAGGGAAAAGGTGATAATTTTATTAATATTTAATTAAACGTTATTTGGTTTAATTTGATTATAACTGGGATAACTTTTAGATTTTATAAATCTCCTTAGAAATAAAGATTTTTTATTAGACATTAATATAAAACGTTATAAAATTATACGGGGTTTTTAATAACGTTAAAGTTTTTTAATTGATTTAATATTACTTTAAAAAAAATGAAAACGGTTTTTAAAAATAAGGCTTTAAAATATTTTATTTAAGATGTTATTTTTTGGCGTAAGGTAAATAAGTAATATGGTAGTTGTAAAGTTGTCGATATTAAGTAGGAATGCCGATTGGCAATTAAATAGTGTTAAGAGAAGTTTGGTTATAAAGGTAAAAATTCGATTTATTGTCGTATAGTGATTTTTTATTATTAATAAGTATATATGGGCATATTCGTGAGGTAATATTTGCGTATTTTAAATATTAAACAGTAATTAATTAATGTTTCGAAGAAAGTTACGGTTTTTTACAGCTTATCGATATAGCAGTTATTTAAGTAATTAATATTTAGTTTATGTTTAACGATAATAGTTATAAGGTTATTGTCGAAGTAAGGTATAAATTATCCAATTATTTGGAAGTTAAAATTATGCGATTAATAACGTTAATAGTAATTAGGAAATTTTTAAAGGAATATATTTTTTACCGGTACGGTATTCTGATTAAGATTAAGATAAACGGTAGTTCCGAAAATAAAGGTAAGGGTATTAAAGTTTGTATTATATTAGGTATCGAACAAAAAAAAGGCGTTATTTATATTATTTGGTATTAAGGACTTATCAAAAAAAATATATATCGATTGTTAAAGCTTTAATAAAAGCGATAAATAGTATTAGTAAAAAATAGGTTAAATTTTTGATTAAAATAATTTTCTTAGATAATTCTATTATAATAAGTTATAGTTTAAGTTCTTATAAATTGCTATATAAATAAAAAGTTTTATAACCGATTAAAACGGTATTGCCGATATAGAGGATTATAACCTGGGACTCGAATACCTTAAGGGAAAATTTAATTTTATAACGGATTTAATTTTTATAAAAAAAAAATATATAGTTAAAGTTATTTAATTTATTAGTAAACAGAGACGTAAAACTATTAAATTTGCTAATTATAAAGATCGTAATAAAATAAAGGATAAATCTTTAATAATAAACGATCTGGTATTATTATATAATACGCCGTAATATATAAATATATTTAAAAATATAAAGTTTACATATTACTGGATTGGACCGTACTTAATTATTAAAACTATTAATCGAAGTATTTATCGATGAAAGGAAATTAATAGGACGTTATTATAAAGAAATCTTCCTGTTAACAAATTAAAGTAATTTATAAAAAATAAGAAAAAATATTAAAAACTAATCGATTCAAAGGAAAATAACTAGACAAAACCGTTATTTAATTAATTATAGGGAATGGAAAAAAATACCGTTATAAAAAATATTAAACTGTATAAAAACTAGTAATTTAAAGTTTTAAAACTTATAAAAACGAATATTAAAATATAAGTCCCGAATGGTTAATTAAAAGGTTATATTATCGTAAATAATAAAGATATAAATAAAAATAATTAATTAAGTAAAAAAAGATTAATACGTTTAAATAGGAGAAATTACAATATAAAAATATTATTTCCGAGTAATTTTATTATATTATCGAGTCCCGATACTTTTATTACTGGCTAAAATTTTTTTTAACCGATTGAAAAGTTATATAAATAAAATCGGTAATATAATTTTCAAGTAATATTTAAAGTTCGTTACCGGTAAATTTTTAAAATGCCGGATAATTATTATTATTTAAATCCTTATCGACTTGCGGATTTTTTTAAAAATTAATTTTAAAAACTTTAAACCGGTTATCCCTAAATATATATTTATTACCTTTAATAAACCTAATATAATTACCGCAAAAGTTTTTAACGAAACTTAAAATCGATCGATAATTAAAAAAAAAATATATATCGAATTAATCGGGAATTTTTAAACCGTAATATTATCTTTTATATAGCTTATAAAATATTAGGTTAAATACTTTAAATATTTAAATAAATAACTTATTAATATACCGAAAGTTTTTAATTAATAATAACATAAATTTATTTATAAGCCTAGTACGATTAATTTTAATTAAAATAATATTTATTTTAAACTTATTATTAAAAATAAATATTTTAGTAATCGGAAATTACGGATTAATTATTTTACAAAAATTCGTACTAGTCATTCGTTATTTTAAATAACGACTTTTTACTAAACCGAAAAGAAAAGTAATTAATATTAATTTTAATATTTGTAATTAATTAGTATAATACTATTATATAAGGCGAAAAAAATTTATTTCGAAATGTTTAAAAATAATACGAGCTATTATAACATACTTATCTTAATATTTAAGCAATTTATCGGTTTCGTTAAGCTTTATATAAAGAAAGATTAAAATTTCTTAATTTATATAAAACCTAGGTAACCGATTAGTAATATAAAATATACGGATTGTAAATATTAATAACGGAGTAGGTATAAATAATAAGGTATTTCCACAACTAGGATTAGATATTATAAATATTAATCGATAAATACCAAATTGTTTTACGGTATTAATAACGGGTACCGGATTTTTCTCGATTAACTTTATTATATTAGAAATAAAAAGATATAATTTAGGTAGCCGAGGGTTATTTATAATTAAAATTTTAAAAGGTATTTTTTTATTATTAAACATTATATTACGGTACCGATATTAAAAAAAATAGCTAAATTATAAATAAGTACTTAACGGTATATAAGATTTTACAATTTACAAATATTATTAGGGTTATATGAAAATCTAATATCCCGATTAAACTTTAAAGCTTTATTAATATAACGGGTAGTAAATTTAACGAAAATGAAAGAATTTAATATAAAGAAATTTTCCTTACGGTAAGTAGATATAACGTTAAATTTTTAAAAGTTGCGATTAAACCTGGTAATAAGATCGGCTTTATTTTAAGTATATTTATTTTTTAAGGATAAATATTTTAACGATTTAGTTAATTATTCTGGATTATTATTTATATAGAAACTTTAAGCTTTAAATAAATTTAACGATTAACGGGAACTTATAATAAGGATAATTAATATAATAAATATATATATATATATATACGTATAAATGTTAAAAAAAAAGAAGTTAAAAAACAATCAGTATTAGAAAAAGTTATAAAGTTATAAAAGAAGAAAAGTTACAAAAAAAATGTACGAACGAAGAAGGTATATATATACACCTGATTATACGAGCTATAACAACTAACTATATTTTTTTATATAACTTTAAATAAAATTTCCTAAGATTTCCTCGGCGTATGTAATTTTGATTAAAAAAGGTTTATACGGGCTTTGTATTCCTTTAATTAGTTACGTTTCCCGTTTAGTTTTATCTTTTAGCGCTTCTTATATATATACAACTTTAAGTACCTATTAATTATATTTTTAGCTTTTATATATTTATATATTCCTCTATATATAATTCTCATTAACAAAGATTTATTTTCATTTATCCTATAAATATCTGTACCTTTTAATTAATTTAATACTGTTTATTATAATATCCTTATCCAAAAAACGTTCTGTAAAGCCTGCCTATTATATTTTTACATCTGAAGTTAAAAAAATTAATTAGTTTTAATTAAATGATTTTAATTAAACTATTAACGTCTTTGTCCTTTATATTATTAAAATGGAAAGGATAATTAAAAAGCTATATTATACATATTACCGGTTTAGCTCCTTTTCTTAATATGTACCTTATTTAAAATTTAATCGGTTACTTTTTATTACTTTTTTCGATATAAAAAAACCAGACCTTGGGAATTATTAGAAATATTTTATAAGTTTGAAAATAAAGCTAAACTTTAATATAATGCTGTTATTGCATCCTTTTAAAAGACCTTTATACTTTTGAATAATAAAAAATATTTCCGATTAAGAATATTACTGGACTAATACATTTTATCGCTTATAGTTTTATTAAGGATAAACTGGTATATATCCCTAAAGCTGGTCGTTTTATTACCCGTCGATATTATATCCCGATAAACAAAAAGTTAAAGGCTATAATTCGGATATTTGTTTTAAATTTTATTTAAACCGTAATATATAATATTATCTAAATCTATAAAAATAAAACCTATAATTACTAGGTAAATATTTTATATATCCGATCGGAACATTTCCTAATATTATTTAATATTACTTTTTTTAAAAACCAAGCTAAAAGGATATTGTAACTTTATTATAACGGATAAAAACAAGTTAATTTTAATAATTTATCAGTTCGTATTACAAAAGCCAAAATTTTAATATAGATTAAAAAATGAATTTTTAAAGCCTGGATTATTTATTTTTTCTATATTATCGTTAAAGATTTACCGTAACAAGGAATGGAAGAAGAGGGATTATAAGGCGAAATAAAAGTAATCAGTAACTTTATTACGATAATTAAAAAATACCTAGAACTATATTTAAAAGCAGGAAATAAAAAAATACCTAGGTATTATTAACCAGATAAACGTTGTTCGTTTATTTCGGAAAAGTTCAAATTGTTATTAATACGTTTTTTATTTTTATATATTCCTTATATTTCCGTTAATTAAATATACCTTTTTTCCTTCGACGAATTTCGATTACGATAATTTTTTATTTAAAACCCGTTACGATTTTAAAATTAAATACGTATTACGTCCGCCCCTTAGTAATTAACGCGTTAAAATTATATTACGAAAAAAATATATAATATTACATAAATAAATAAAAAATAATTGTAAAAATATTAAAAAATAACTGGAACCTTACTTTGTCCAAGGATAACCTAACTGGAAAAAATATAAGGAATTGATTAATAACGATTTTCCTAAAAATAAGGTATAAAAAACTAAAAAGAGAACTAAACAAAAAAAGGAGTTAGCGAAATAAAAAAAACGAAATCCTAAATTAAAAATGTTAAAGGACAAACCGTAAAAGCGAATCTAAATTAATTAACAGGTTTTTACATATTTATAGCGTTAAAAAGTTATTTGCGTTAAGTTATTATTTGTTTTTTATAATAAGTCGAGGATATATTTTATTATAAGAAAAAAAGGTTAAAATAGTACAGGGTTTAAGAACTTAGCTTTAGGCTACTTAATTAGTCCCATTTAGTTTTAAAAGTATTTCTAAAAGCTCTTTTCCTTCGGGCGTAACCCCGTTATTGTTTATTATTATCGTCGACACTCTTTTTCTACGGTTTTAACACTAATTAATACAGATTTACGATATTTTCCATATTTGCTCTAATTATACGCTCGTCCGTAACCTTCTTATCTGATACCTACTAATCAGAACTAAGTCTCCCCGACCTAATTTAATATTTATTAAAAGCGCATTTTATTTAAAACGGTTTTAAAAACTTATGTAATTAATTTCATAAAAAATATCAAGTAAAATATACAGTAAAGATTAATTAATCGGGAAAAAAAATATAAAACTATGTAATTACACCATGGCCTAATGGCTTAGTAATTACGAACCTAGGTGTCTTTTTTAATTATAACAGGCTTAAGCACCCTATTTCGGTTAATTTTAAAAAATAACTGGTTTAAATCCAACTTAGGTTACCGTTTTTTTAAGTAACGCCAGCTTAAAAGGAGCCAAATTAATTGGGGCTTTAGTTCCGCCACCGTATCGGCGACAATTAAGGGGTGGTTAGTAAAACCAATTACGATTAAGGGCGTTAAGAACCAATTAATTAATCGGGTGTATCTTACCGTCAGTTACCGTATTACATAACCCGCATTACGTTTTTCCGGTCCTTAGCTAAGAAAAAACGGTTTTTAAAAGGTGTTTCCCGGTCGCGTTTGTAAAACCAGTTTATGCATGTATTTAATGAATAAATCAGCTCCCTGTATATATATATATAGCTAGATACCTTAATGGCACTTTACCTTGCATATAATTACACCATAAAAAACATTACCGCCTCTATTCGAAAAGATAAAATATAACGCCCCGAAAAATCCAAATCTGGAAATATTAATATATCTAAAAAGCGTTATATATACGCACCTAAAAACACAACTAACAATAAACTAATATTACGCTTAAAACAAATATAAAATCGATTACGGAAAACTATAATGAAAAATTAAAAAATAAATACATACGAAACAAATTCCAAACCTTAATCTTTGAATTATATAACATGTATAAGAAAAACCGTAACGAAATATTATAAAATTCGGAAATTAACGTATTTATTATAAATAATACTATGAATTACCTTCCGAAATAATAGTTAAATATACGGAACAAAAGATTTATAATTATTATTTAAAAAAAACCAATCTAAACTAAAATACTTAAAAACAAATATAAGCGATCGTTTTACGAGATATATTATACGTACTTACTTTCCCTTTATAAAAATCCTTTACAAAAACCATTTATAAACGAAAAAAATACCTTAACCGAAATTACTTAATTAATAATAACAGTACGAAATTAATTATATTAACGTTTTTAAAAAAATTTCTTTTTTTAAATATACAAACGAAAACAACCCTTTATAAACGGCCTAACTAATAAAATCGAATAAAAAATACGCATTGAAAATAATCCAAAATAAAATAAACGAAATATGACAAATTTTATAAACCTTTACTATTAATAAAAAAATTAATAACAAAAACAAGACTAAAAAAACTTATGCTCTACCATCGCCGTTTATGTTATCTTAACAATAAACGGTTAAAATAAACAATTAAAATAATTACAGGGATAAATTTAAAAGAAATAAACGTTAAACCAATTATTTACAAAACTTATAAGAAAATTAAATTTACTAAAATACCCTTAAAAACCGTCTAAAAATAAGGAAAATAAGTTAAAAAAATTAATATAACGTAAATTAAATTAAACCCGTTACAATCGACGATAACGTATATTATATCTTAATTATAAATAATATTAACCGTTACCATATTTTTAAAACGGATAAAATTAAAAATAAGGTATAATAATACTTTTATTTATATATAACAAACGTAGAAACTAAATTAAC
>QJNZ01000193.1:0-124770 GCA_004155055.1 Monosporascus sp. CRB-8-3
GCCAAAAAAAAAAAAAAAAAAAAAAAAGACACTGCGCCAACCCCAATGGATGGTAGTGAAATCCGTGGAAATACTAGCCGGATGAAGCACCGAGGCAAACCCTTTATTTCCAGTGGGTGTGCGTCTCGTAGCGCTTAACGGAGACACCGACGGTCGATGCCTCACCGCGGGCATTGATGCCACCGGCGCCGACGAGGGAGCGGCGTTCAACATCGAAGCACGTGTGGTGGACGTTGAGGTCGGGGTCGCACAAGGGGTAGTAGCGCTTGGTCTCCATGTCGCAGTAGCCGCCTTCGAGGGTAGAGACGAAGTCATAGCCGTATGAGTTGGGATGCTCACAGAGCTCGCGAGCCGAGTGGTCACGTTTTTCGCTAACAACAAGGTGGCTGGGATCGTGGTTGTGGCCGCGGCGCTTGAGGTTGCGCCGGCGGACGTCCGGGCGGGAGGCGGTCCGCTCCGGCTCGCGCTTGGCGCTGCCACCCTGGTACATCTGCACGCTCTTGTCGTACGTCCTCTTGTCCAGGGCCCGGTCCGGGTCTTTGTCTGCGCCCTGCCCGCCCGAGACCGAGTCCGTGTTGTACTCGAGCTTAGGCTTGAAGAAGGGGATCAGGCTGTCGGGCAGCAGATCGCCCCAGAATGAGAAACGCGGAGTTGACCCGCACAGGTAGTTAGGGTTGCTGTTGAACATCTCGATCTTGTCGTTGGCTGGGATCATGTCATTGATGTGCCAGGAGATAGCCTTGGCGTTGATACCGTTGGTATGGTCGCCGTCGAGCCACACACACTTGGGCTTGACGTAGTCGGTGCCGAACTCGCGCGAGCTATAGAACCACGACTGTCCGCAGGCGTAACCCGTGTCACCGTAGAAGGTAGAGCTGATGGCACCGTTGGATACCTGTACCGATGCGATGCAGATGGCATCGTGCTCATGTTGGCTGAGCAAGATGTAGCCCGGGTCATCGTAACCGCCACCGTTCTGGTTGTGCTTGACCTCGATGCGCCCATGTATGGGATCGTTATTCTGGTCGATCTTTGCTTCGTTGCCCGGGTTGACCTGACCCAGACGCTCGCCGTCCTGGTTCCAGATAGCCACATGCGGCACGGCACCGCCGGCATCGTGTAGCGGGTGCGTGTCGTTGCCGTCGCCCGTCATGATCTGGACCATGGTCGTGGCGCGGTTGTCGGGGATGGCGTCGGCGATTTCGAAGCCGAGGGGGAGAAAGATGCCCGCCGCGTCCATGACGAATCCTAGAGCTTTGGCCATGGCTACGATGAGTGAGAACAACTATGCGCTATTTGGAGAGATGCGATTCCAATAAGAAAAAGGAGGCGAGAAGTCGTAGGTAGCCTCAGGGTTTTATGCTTAGGAAAAGATCAGAAAGGGCAAAATTGTGAATGCTTTTAGTGGTGGTGGTGGCGGTGGTGGTGATGATGGTGATGATGGGATAACTCAAGAGCAGAACGGGAAAGTCCATGGACTCTTATATCCTTAAGGGACACGGCGAACTTGGACAATCTTTGAACCTGGAGATTGCCCTGCTCCGAGATCCAACTGTCAACTTCCATAAATATCTGAAAATAACTCAGTAGCCCCCTCAACGAAACAATCCTACGATGCATTCCTTCGACCTGGAGGCAGCAATGTCGACAACCGTTGGCCCCAATCAGGTGGACGATACATGTGGGTTGGTGGTTTAGGTGCGTGGGCATATAATACAGGCCAGTGCAGTACGCACGTCTGGTTGGTAGGGTATGCGCGTATTTTTATCTTACCCTCAGCCTTATCTCTACACCTCAAAGATTCCTACACTCACTCTGGTTACGGATGCATATTATCATTCATCAGTGAGGGTAAAGAAATCTCCATGAGGTGATACATTGATACCTTGCTCTTCAAAGTAGCTACGTTGCTCTCTGTGGAATCTTTTGCGTCCGGATCTGTGCTCTTGTTATAGGCTTTGTAAGAGTATAATTACTAATGTTGATATTCTTGAGGAGGTGTAAGAAGGTTGGTCGGCCTCCGCGGCGAAGTCTCTCCTGCTACATAACACGTCCTGCTCCGGAGTATCGTATAATTGTATGGCGAATCCTTCGTCCTGCGGCAAAGCACTCAGTTGGTTTCGGGGACCAACGGGTTCAATCTGTTGGCGCTACATTTTGTTTCAGGAGTCGCGTATTCTGTGCATTGTTCCTGTCGCGTCTCCCCTTCTATTGAGGTGATTTTTGCGATCGACTCAATACAGGCGAATAGTACCCCACCTTGGTTACAACGGAGCGCGCTCCTGCCGATTTGTTCTACAAGCATTAGGCTTTTTAGACGGTATCGCGGTTGCACCTTCGACATGCATAGGCCACTTCCGCCCCAACCTCATCCTCCCCTTCCCCACCCGGGGGGGCGGGAGGCGTCCAGCTTGACCGTCCATAACCGGGATCATTGACCCCTTTCAAGACCAACAGCACCTCGCATCCCTCATCACGAGGAGGCCTCAGAGGAACCGCCCAGTCCACTGTTTCTTACTTTGGTCCTGTCACCCTTTATGGACAACTTGGTTTCATCCCTTCTGCCAACCTGGGTCCACTCCTCTGACAAGCGTTCACCTCAAGGGGCCATTATACACACGGACATATAAACTGTCTCCTGTCCTCGCTCAAGTCGCCCATCTGGACATCGTCATCGCAACTTCTCACACAAGCCTCATCTCCTCGCCTACATTCCAAGCTCATCAACCTTACAACTCTCCTTGACTTCCCTTTCCAGCTTTATCCATTTCTCCTCCGGCGACCTCTGAAGAACCCCTATTCACTCATCTTCCTTTGGCCCACTATGAAGTTCAACTCTGCTATCCTGGCACTGGCCACCCTTGTGACCTGGGCCAACCTCAGCGGGGTCACCTGTCGTGCTTTGGGTGGTGGCAATCTTGTCACCACGGGCAGCCGTCATGGACCCAACACCGTGGATGCCCGTGGCATCGGCCTGAAGCCGTCCAAGGGCGGTAAAAGTGGCTCCGATGAGCCTGATGGTGGGAACGGCGGCCCATCTGGCGGTATTGGAGGCCTTGGAAGCGGCAACGGCGGTAGGGGCAGCGGCCGTGGAGGTTCCGTGATCGGCGGCCTCGGTGCCCCTGGCTCGCAATCCGCCATGACGAGGGGCGACCGCGAGCTCGATAGCTTCGGCTTGATGCGAGAGAAAAAGGACAATGCGGAGAGCGAAGGAGCCTTCGAGGGCTTCGGTGACAATTGGAACCAGTTTCGCATCTTGCCGAAGGCCGACAAGGTGGAGACTTACGGCAAAAAGGCCATTTACGAGTACCAGACCTTGGTCCTTCCCTCCGCCGGCGGGGCCTTCAACACCAAGTGGGTTGAGACGAAGGATCGCAACCTGCCCGAGGGGGTGAACCGGCGGACGCTGCTCAGGAACGGCTGGACCAACGCCGGCGGCGACCCTGGCAAGCTCCATTTTCTGGGTGACTCTGATATCATCAACCCAGAGGTCAGAAGGTCTATAGAAGACGCCCTCGCTCAAAAGGGAAGAGATGCCGGCAGCGGCCCTCAACAGGTCGAGTTCAAGCCCAATGAAGATGGCTGGGATGAGATCAACAACAACCCCTTTATCGGCGGTTATAACAGGATGCTGACCGAGGACAAGGACGCCTTTAAAGATGCCTACATCGGTAGCATCAAGGTTATTATTGACGAAGGGGACAACTACCATCTCCGAACCCGCCTTCAACGCGACAAGCGTCCTGCCTCGGAATCCCCTGAAGAATCTTCCCTGTCCGAATCCGATTAAGCACGTATCTCGCTTTGGAATAGTCCAGATACGTGGGATTCGCTCTTCGAGGTTCTGCGTTCGGCTGATCGCCACTCCCCCGTTGTTTGTTGATTCAGGTTTTCGACACCGGCTGGGAGAAGGGGGGCGGGGGGCGGAGGAGGAAGGGGGATTTGGGAGTTGTCTTTCATTTTGGTGTATGGTTTTTAGCTAAGATGATTGCTGGTATGGTTTAACAGGGTTGAGTTACGTATTGTAGCATCCTTTCTTTCCATTTTATCTAGGAACTTTGATATATACACTCATTATCCAGCTAGTTATCCTTTACCAAGCGAAGTATATTAACCCAAGATGCAGCCGCTTGCTTGGTGAATGGCGGCCCACTGATGGTCTGGCTATTTGCCTCTTCAACCCAGACCTATAAATGCGAACCACTTCCTCAATTGTAAAAGCTGTCGGTGGAAGCTCTCTTCGGGCAAACGCGGTACACTGCCTCGGCGCAAAATTGTTAGCTTAAGAGCATGTATACGCCGAATTAGACTACGTTGTGACAGCCCCCGAAGATAATAGACGCTATTCTTATAAGTTTCATCACGATAAGGGCATGTATATAAGCCGTATGGAACTCATACAAGGCTATGAGACCCTGACATCACACACTGAAGCATATACGGCTGAAGGAAAGGAATTTATCAGGTTGACCTGTAGAAGGTCCTAGCTAGAAAGTGAGGGTAACGAACCCTTCTTAAATACATACAAAAATAGTTACAGCTAAGAGGATACTGTACCCGTGATGCATAAATTAACCTCCTGATTAGCTGAATTTAAGGTTTAGCTATTTTATCGATTTCAGCTGGATCTGATATACCCCTTTAGCTGTTAGGAACTAATAGTTAAAACTTTTAAGATATTAATTAATTACCTAAAAAGGAAATATAATAATGGTTAATAACAGAAATACGTAAAAAGGAAAAAGGGGATTTGGGTAATTCGAGTAATTTCCCTAGGGAAATTATTCGAGATACCCCAATTTTTAATTAAATTCGAACTTATATTTTTAGGTATTAAAACCTGACGTTATACCATTAAATTATAAAAGCTTTGTTAAAAAGCTTTTTTATTAACTTTATCTTTAAGCTTATTTAGGGATAAAAATAAAAGATATAACGGAACTAAATATTTAAAAGGAAAAACGAAGGTAATAGCCTTTAATTACTAGGTAATAATAAGGATAACATAACACTTTCCTAAGTTTTTTCAAGCCTTAAAACGACGTTTTAAAGGTTTAATAACCGAACGAATTCCTGATATTGTTATAAACTAAGTAACTTAATAAATTTATCCGTTATTATCGTTTTAATTAGCGTTTATTCGATCTTAATTTTCCTTATAACGTAAATTTTTCGAAACTAATGATTATAAATATTAACATGCTTTAACTTCGTAATTAAACATATTATTTTTTCGGTAACTAGCCGTATTATCTACTTGTTATCTACCTGGATAACTAGCCCTTTATCCAGCTCTAAACCGATAACTTTAAAAAGCCTTTACATAAAAAAGATTTCCTTAATAGTTTATAATAAGGTTAACAATTCGGCCTCCGTATTTAAGGTAATAACTATATCCTGCTTATTTGTTCGCTAAACGATAAATCTTCCGAAAAGTAATATTATAAAACCTTAGAAACTTTTACGGTTAAGGTTATCCGTAAAGGATACGTTATTTACGTATAATAATAATTATACATTAAAATTCTTATTGCTACCGGATTATATAACAAAATAACGTATATAATAGTTATAAAATAAGGCCTTATTAATAGTATTTAAATAAATAGGATTTGGATTTTTACTATATCGTAATAAATAAAAAATAACTTTTGTTATATTTAGGTAAATATTAATCATTTTATATAGTAAGTTACCAACTTTTTCGAGATATAACTTTTTCGACGCTATAAACGTTTCGTTTATATATTTTTTAAAATCCCTTTATTTAAGGATATTAAAATAACGTTTCTTAAGTTTTAAAAACTTAAATTACGAATATATCTTTTCTTAATAATCGTTTTATACCAGCTATAACATTTTAACCGGGCGGTTACGTAAAATACGTATCCTTAAGAATTATTATAATTCCTTAAAGTTATTAATATAGAAACGTTATTTTAATTTTATAAATTTTTTTTCCGTACGTACTATATTTTAAGTCCTATATATTATAGTTATATCGTTAACGTAAAAAAATAACGTTAACTAACTATTAGTTATAACGTATAAATTATCCGGAACGGGTTTTAAATTTAAATTATTTATACCTAAAAATAGGTTCTGTTATTATAAAATTAATAATCGCCTTAAGCCGTATAAAGCTTTTAAAAGTTTTAAGTAATTACCCGGACGTACGAATTTTTATAAGAAACGTACGTATACCAGCTTATCGATTACGCTATATAAAAACGCGTTAATAACGTTAAATTAACGGAATTTAAGGTTAAATCGGGCTGTTATAACTAATAATAAATAAAAAGACATTCTTGCTAATGTAAAAGCGTATACGTTAAGGTCCTTACGGGGTTAAAGGTTATTTCGGATAATAACTTTAGTTTTAAACTTTTAAAATATCCCGTATTTATTAAATTTATAAGTGAACACCTATATTAACGGAAAGATAACGTTAAAGTTTATATCGTTAATCGCGTTTTAAAATATAATAACTTTAATTAACTGCTTTATCCGATATATCTAATCCTATTTCCGTTTTGCAGCCGTTTTTTAATTTTTTACGTACTTATGTTACATAATTTTAGGCCAGTTTTTAGGCAGGGGAGGAAAGTTATCCCGATAAAAACAGTTTGGTTTTATTGCCGCCGAAAATATAACGTTAAACGCGGTAAGATATATATTACGTTTTTCGAATTTTAGTTTATAATTCGTATTAGCCGAAAGTAATTTTTTCTTTTTCCGTTTCGCGTTCCGGATTTAAGGATAATTATTTAATTTAAGAAATGTAGCTCGGTACGGCGTTACCGTCGTTAAGAAGGACCTAGTGATATAATTTAAGCTTTATCCGGCGTTAATATATAAAATTATTAATAACCTAGGTTTTCGAAATTTAAAATAGTTTTAAATATAAGTAGATAAAGCTGTATAACTTTGTGTTCCGAGTTATCCGTTTTATTAGGAATATGTTCGGGGTTTTTTTCGGGGTTATTACTAATTACCGAATTAAAAGAATTTTCGTTTAAATACGAGTTATAGGTTTTATTAGCTTTTACCCCTTTAACTTTTTAATTAAAAGGGTCCGTAGCTATTACGATTATATCGTATATAGGTTTGTTTTTAAAAATGTTTTATATTGCGGTATATTTTACCCCTTTAGTAATATCTGTATTTAAGGGATTACTATTAAAAATAGTTTTCGAAATCCTTAAAAAGGTTGTTATTTTAAATAAAATAAGGATATTATTAATTTAATCGTTTAATTCCGCGATATCGAACGATAATTTCTGTTATTTGTTATAATATAATTTCGTTTCGTTAAAGGTAATATTTTTAACTGTGATAATTCGTTATTACGAAGAAATCCATACCTAATATACGTTATTAGATATATATCTAACGAGATAGCCGATATACGCCCTAGGATTTATTTTTTTTAAGCGTTCCGTTTCTCGACGGGCTATTTCCGTAAATATATAAGTTTTTGATCCGAAAAAAATAACGTTCGAAACGTTTACCTTTAGACCTTTTTCGGGAATAAATATTTTATCCCTTTTAGCTATTTATTTATTAAAAACCTAGATAGGTATTTTGTAGCCTAAAGCTTTAATAAGTATACGGTTGGTAATATATATAACTATTTTAACGGTTTTAGGTTATAAGTTTAAAAAAATAACTATTAATAATTAGGTAACGTATTTTTATAATAATTACGTCCCCGGTGCGTTTTTAAACGTTTGCAGGCTTTTTAGTATATAAAACCGAAGGCTTATAAGAAATCCTTATATTTATAAGTTATTTTCGGAATTTTTTTCCGAAGGAAATTTCGCCGTTTGATATAATCGTTTTAACCTTAATATGGAATTGTTTTTTTAAAAAAATAATGACGTTTATTAAAACGGTAAAAATTTATTTTGTCCGTTTTAAAATATATTTAATTTTAGTTTTAATAATAAGGTAAATAATAAATAACGTTTTTATATGCCCGTTAAAAGCGTTATTAAATTTGAAAAAATTAACGTATATCGTATTAAAAAAATTTCGTTTTTTAATTTATATTTTTTACGAAATTTTTTTATACATCTATAATAATATAATTTTAATAATTAATTTTTAACGGCAATTAAATTTTCGTTACGATAATTATTTATATTACTTTTTTGAATGTTTTCGGGTTTAAATAAATTAATCTTTAATATTATAACGTAACGTCTTTTTTTACAAGTTGTAAAAAAAACGAAAATTATTTCCGTAAAGTTTTTTTCAACCAGTTAATTTCGGCGGAAGGAATTTTTAAACCAAAGGTTCCGTATTAACGTTTTCGTTTTTACTTTCGAAAATAATTTTTTTTCGAAATCGCTTTTGTTTTCCGGAATTATAATTTCGGATTGTTTAATTACCGGAAAAATTATTAGAATAAAAATATCGTTATTATTATTTTTAGTTATTACCTTAATATAATATATAAAGGGTTAGCATTTAATTTAATTAATTTTCGTTATTTTCGTTTTTATCGTTTTATAATGTATAACGTTAATTTTATAATTCCAATAAATCTTAATTTATTAAAAAAACTTATATAAAATTAAATTAATATACATTTTAAGGATATATAAATATCCTTTTATAAAAAAAATACTGGACCTTTTTTCCGGGATAATAAACGAAATTTTTCGTACATTTTTGCCGAAAATATCGAAATATTTTCCTTTAGTTAAAATTTTTCCTCCCACTTGAGGAAAATTTATATTTACGAAATTAACTTTATAATTTCTAACGTAAAAATTTAAATAAATATTTAAAAACGTAAACCTTTTTAAGTTATATCCGGTAATAACGTTATTAACTTATAAATTCGTAAAATATTCTATTACAAAAAACGTTAAAATAAATTAAAAAGTTAATAACTTTTCTTCTTAACTAACGTATTTAACGGTAATTTTTAAACTTTTGGTATTATTCGTAATACGTTTATTTACCTTTTTTTTAATCTTAAGGTCCTTAATTTATCCGTTAAACCGAACTTTCGGGTAAATATATAAATATTTCTTAAAAATATAAATTACATCATAAAAACATTTTCGGTTAAAATAATAATTACCGTTTTAAATATTACTTCGATTATTATTTAAAATGTTTTAAAAAAATCCCGTCTGGTTAAAGGTTTCTTTATTAAGGATAATACTAAACGCTTCCCGTAACATCTATTCGGCGGTAACGCCTTATACTTTCCGGAATTTTATATAACTTCGAAATCGCTTTACGAACTTCTGTACGGGCAGTAATTTAAAAAGATCTTTACCTTTAAACATAACTTCCTTTACCGCAATTATCTAAGTAACAGAAAAATCGGGTAAAAAAACGTTTACAGCTTTTAAAAATTAAAATAGCCGTAATATTTTACGGCAGCTAAAATCTAAAACTTCTTAGCTTTAATATACGTTTTTCAATAACTAAAAAGCTATATATCTATTTAAATCTTATTAGTTTTTAATATTTACTTATATCAAATGTTAACTTCGTAAATTCAAACGTTGTTGTTAAACTTAAACTTATTTTTTAAAGCAATTAACTTTTCTTAAAACGATTTTTTTTTCAATATATTAAATAATAATTAAAATAAACAAATTAATTAAAAAATAAACTAACTTTAATAAACCCCTTTTTTTAAACGATATAAAAAATTTATTTCCTATTATATAACTTTAAGGCCTTTTTATATTTCGAATAATTAGCCGCATTAAAAGTTAATTTATTAATTATTCCATTTTAAAAGTATTAAAACTTAGAAAAAACCGGTATTAGCAATAAAGGTAATACTTAGGTTACGTTAAAATTAATATATATTTACAACAAGTTAGCTTTCGTATTAACGTAAAATTCGAAAATATTATACTTCTTAAAAGTCCCTTTTTTAAAAAAATACCTCGGGGTTTACCTTAAAAAATAACTATCAAAATCTGTTAATAAAAAAGGAACTATAGCTTTAAACGTAATATAAAAAATAGATAAACTAAGGTAATAAAGGTTTAATAATTAGGAACTTATACGAAAAACGGCAGTAAGTTACAAAGTTACTACGGAAACGATAACGAGGTTACGTATAGCCTTAAAAGCGACGTATATAACGTATATATCAAAGTACAGTTAAAAAAAAAGGCGGACCGGGCTTATAACTATAAAACCTTAACATTATATACTAAAATATATACGGCTAAAGGAAAAGAATTTATCAAGTTAACCTATAAAAGGTCCTAGCTAAAAAGTAAAGGTAGCGAACCCTCCATAAATACATACAAAAACAGTTATAGCTAAAAAAATACTATACCCGTGATGCATAAATCAACCCCCTGATTAGCTAAATCTAAGGTTCAGCTGTTTCATCGATTTCAGCTGGATCTGACAAAGGCCCTGGAGGCACCAGCGGGGATACGCACTATTTTCAAGAACGAGCTGTTGATAAGGCAAACTGTGCATAGTGCTCGCAGCTTACCCTTATACTAGTACATATTTAATCCCATTCAGTCATTTTCAACAACGTAAACCACATTCCACCACTCTTCCTCAGTTTCCAGTAGGCACCGCGGAAGTAGGTGCCAAGTATTTTTGTACCATTCGTCACGCTCTGCACAACGTCGCAGGATCGCGTCTTTTTCCACGCCGTACTGCACGAGCACACCGACCATGGATTCCAGCTCATAGAACTGTGCTACGGCCATGGCCCAGCCGCCAGTTTCCGGTGTGTCCAGCCTCGCACCGTACTCACGCAGCAGGCTGAACATATCCATGTCCTCCTTGAAGACAGCCATTACGATAGGGGGTGGGCGGCCCTCATCGGGGCTCGCTCCGGCCGCCAGGAGCATCTTGGCGATGGAGATTGCTGACCCCCGCGCCGCGGCCGTGAGTGCGGTGTCGGAGACGGGGGAGCAGTTTGGATTCGCACCGTGGTGGAGAAGGAGCCTGACCACGTCCGGGTTCCTGCCTTTGACAGCGTCTAGCAGAGGTTGGTATGTCTTGCCCCCGCTTCTTGTTCCCGTGGCCCTGCTTTCTTCGTCGTTGGGCGAGACGCCCTGGCTCAGGAAATACTGCACCATGTCCACCTGACCAGCGGCTGCCCTGGCGGCAAGTTGGCCCAGCAGGCTTCCGGTGCCTGGTAGGCTGAGCACCTTACTGTTGTGTGAAAATATGGCTGCGCCCCGCCTGTAGTTATCAGGAATCGGCGTCGAATGTATCGCTTCCCTGAGGGATCGATATTCCCACAACCGGCTACCACCATCCGGCCCGACCATATGGAGGTCGCGACAGTCGAGTGCAAAGTCGAAGGTGTCCTTGTGGCCCAATTTGGCGGCGGCCCTAAGGACATCGAGCTGGAAGGAGGGTTGTGGAGGTTCCGATGGGTTGTAGTTTGGGTCGGATGAGAGGAGAAGGCGCAACATGAACACATCGCCCTTGAAAGAGGCGGCCCCATAGGCAGAGCCGAAGACGTTGCTAACGACGTCTTTGACCTTTCCCCATGCACAGAACTGCCACCCCTTCGAGATGAGCTTTTCGATATGAGCTCGGTGGCCAAGATAGATGGCTGCGACGCAGAGGTCTGCCTCCAGCTCTTCATCGGAGAATTCGGCGGGCGATGGCTGGGTACCGGACCGGAACAGAGCTTCCTTGTGACCGGGCCGGAAATTATTGTCACAAGCAAGACGACAGAGGGATTCGAGACATGCCATGATCTGATCCCGCCCCGTCTCGCCGATCTGTTCAGAAAGAGTGACCGCGGCACAGCGAATGCGGCCGAGGACCGACGCAGGCTCCTTCTCGACCCATGCCTGGTAAGCTAGGTACTCCAGGACGAAGGCGCGCCAGTGAAGATAGCGATACTGCGAGTCTATCCGGATGATGGGGGTACGATTGGCCTTGAAGGCGGCATCCAAGAGACGGAGACGAAAGATGGCGTCGTCGATGAAGCGTTTGAACTGACCTGTGAACGGCTGTGAGCAAAGACGGAACGGAATGGAAGAGCAACATGATAACAACTAACGACTGACGAGCCGGAGCCTCATGACACGCTTGAAATCGCGAGAGCACGCAAATGCCTCAAATATGCGGTGCACGAGCTCGGGGGCGAGGTCAAGGAGCCGCATCGTGGCCGTCTTCAGCTGGGCGCAGCCGGATATTGAGCGGCGGGCAGACCAATCGGGAACTAAGGTGCTGAGCTCTGTTGGTATTCCGGTGAATGGAAAACTCTTCGGAAACACCGTTATACTGTACTAGTAGAGAAGGAAACCATCTAAGAAGTGTTCAAGTTGTTGTTTCTTCGTCGATGAAGTAGCTTTTGGGGATATGACTGGGACCGTTCGGAGGGATGGAGGCCTGGGGCAGGGGCTAAAATTAAGCCTGTGAGCTGGCCGGGGGGTGCTATGTTGACCCCCAAAGGCCTAAGTAAGGTACTGTACTGCACAACAGTGCAACTAAGGTGCCTATAACTTGGTGTTAGCCATTGCACCCCTTTCTCCAGCACCGCCCCAGTTCCCATTCGTGTACTACTCCTACCTACCTAACGCACCGGTTATACTGGAACGATGCTGGGATTCGTCTGGAATAACAGGCTAGACGACCAACATCGTTATCATTATCGCTCTACAGAGAGCCTTGCCCCCAAAGCCGTTAACCTACTATGTAACACGTCGTGCATGGCCGCCGTTTCATCGACGAAGCTGACTGGCTGCACAACCAACAACCTGCTTCGCCACATCCTTCCACCACAGCAACACGGCGCTTAAAATACATTCAAAAGACCATGGACTCTACATTCCAGAACACCTGTCTATGTCTCTCCCCAACGGTCCCCAGCAGTCCCCAGCATCGTAATCTCAGTTCAGGATAGTGATGGATCCACTCGAGCTCACAAGCCGTGATGGCCTCAAGTCAAGTGAGCCAGGACCACCGTCCCGGTCAAGCCGTCTCCAGCGCTCGCGCAAAATCCTCTTCACCAGCCTATTTATTCTTGTTCCCATATTGGCCGTCGCATCTGCCGTCGAGCTCGCCTTCGCCGCCGAAGGCGCCAAGCGCGGTCCCTGGGAGTGGATCGGGTCGTCTTTCTTCACCGAACCCGAAAATTTCTCGGAGACCCTGAGCGACTACCCGCGATATATTTTCCCCGACCAGGACACCTTAAAGCTGGCCAGTGCCGGCCTGAGTCTGATATGTGCCGTTATCCTGGGCGGCGTCGCCTGGCACGCGTCCGTTAAGGGGCCCATAAGGGTAGGTCGTCCTTTTCCTTTCCTTCGCATAACAACATCCCTTGAAATGAGTCGTCGGTAAGTCTAACGCAAGCGCCGTTCAGACGCTCTATTTTGTGCGTATCGCCCTCCTCGTCGTCCTGGGCGCCAACGCTGTCCTCTCCCTGGCCACCTTCCTCTACGCTTTCATAGCCCACGCGCTCTCGGCCCATTTCGACGCAGGGTATGCTATGGAACTCACCAAGCTTCCCATGCGTAGGATCTACAACAAGGGCACCTTTGACCTCGAGACGTGGGCCTGCGAGACCAAAGACCTGCCCAACTATGACACCCCCGCGGGGAAAGTGCACACCCTGTGCGTGGTGGAGACGGGCGCGAGGTGGATGACGCTCTTCGTGTTCCTGCTAGCTTCTTCGCTGTTTGTCGTTGTGTACCTTGACCGGCGTGGTGAGAAATGCCTGGTTACCACGTGGAAGAACAGGAGGGCAAGCTGGCGTGATGACTATTATTAAGTGTGCAGGCTGGCTTGGCGGTTGGAAGGGAAATAGAGAGATAGTGTGTGTACGTGTGTGTGTAGGACATGAACACTGGAGCTTACTTGCTGTGGAACGGAGCTCCAGGACCCAGAGATATCTCCTATACAGACACCTAGAAGAAAATTCAGGGTAGTTATGGAGTTAATGACGTTAGGGGGAGCGGGGTAGATAGTCCAAGCAGCCGGCATTCTAGCTTAACTTTGATAGGGAGCCTTAGGTCTTGGGCCCGCTGTCAGCCCGGCACATAGAACAATCTCTTACCTCGTTTCTTCCCTCCGAACAATCCTTACGATATCTATCCCGTGTATAGTACCGTACCCTATCGTACGGAATGAGAGACAAAGTCGGGTACCACAATTGCTAACTGCCGACCAATCAAAAGTTAGAAATCTCCATAAAGGTAACCACCAATAGATATTAAAGATTGGTGCACCTTTGGCTTCATAATACGTGTGGTACGCGACGAGAGATAAGGACCAGTCGCAGTGGGTTGAAACAGACTGCAACAGACGGCTCCATCTCCTGGTCTAGCCGCTCCTTCGTCATCCACCCATCCCAGGATCTGAGGCCAACGCGATTGCCAGCCTTCTCACAGAGAGGCAGCAGGCTAAGGGTACTCGTGGGCCAGCACGTCAAGCCACGAACCTCGGAAGTGCGTACATCCCCGACCGCCAATAGAATGTGCAAGGCATAGCCCATCACCGCAAGGCTCCCCCTGGCCGGGGACGCCGGGATGCTTACTTGTGTGCTGACCTCTAACTCATGATCCGCCACTGTTGGCGTACAGTTGACTTCGGTCGGCCCAGTTGCCAGGCAATCCACTCCCGGCCTTTCTCTTCTTTCAGATACGCTTGGAGACGACGCTCCTCGATGGGCAACCAACTGCTGCGCTGACTACCACGCTTGCTGTATCGTTCGCTGTCCTCGCTCGCCTCGCCCATCCCGGAGGGCACCGTGCCCTGAGACAGCCGGCTGGCAGCGTCATCGAAACCATCCTCTGTTGCATGTAATGCGACGCTGCCGCCTCGTTGTCATCGGGATGTGTTCGAAGGACGCGTTGCTCGTTGAACGGAGACGGCCCTCCTCTTGGATCGTGGCCATCGTGTCACGTGCCAAGAGCAGCCCCAGGGCGTAATCACGAATCGCACCACGGGACAGGTGTAGCAATACCGCGTTTTTATTGGCATCCGATACGCCAGCATCCTGGAGGCGGAGGCCGTCTAGGAGTGCGTCGTCTCGCGGGTTCCATTACAGGGTCCGATGCGTCAACTACAACAGGTGCGTGACGCAAAACCGGCACGTGCTGCAGCCGTTGGCTCGCGCTTCTCGCCCTGCCGTCGAGGAAGAGGCAGCTTCACGATCCTGGAATGTGACCCATGCACCGGGCGGTCTGGCCGGCTGCCTTGCGCCCCGCGTCGCTGATCTGGAACCGGCGACAGATAGACTCGTCAGTGTAGGTAATTTTTTCAACCCCCGGCGATGGTCTGCCGAGTTGAAAGGTAAGCTGCTGCCACCTAGGTGACGAGGTGCATGCTTGATCTCCTTGCTCGTTTGTGCGTCGATCGTAGACTCGTTTGGAGTGACGGGGGCCATCGGAACCTCGGGGGTTATGGTGATCGGCGATAGGCTCTTCGTCCTCGTCCCCGCTGCGGACTCGACCAGATCGTATTCTTGGTGCGCAGGTGCTCATGCCACTTTCCTTCGAGAAATGAAGACCATGCAACGATGATGGACTGGGATAGTGGGTGGTGTTTGACTGTCGTCGGCCGTCATGTTGTGGAGATTCAACAGGCTTTGACGAGGCACCATGGAGTGGATCGTCCCAGGACGTCTGGTCCATCGGAATAGCAGGCAACGCCGCCCTGTCGTCAAGCTCTGTGTCCTGGCTTCCGTTGGCTGCCACGAATTCGCTCGCGGGTGCCGGTTGGGAAGCTGGCGGTTCTGTGGAACAACGTTCAGCAGGAACATTCGTCCAAATTATGCTCGCCATCTTCGGCTTACGCTAATTAACGTAGAAAAAAAACCCAAAAAGTGACGTTATACGAAGAAATACAAAAAGGCCCATGCTAGGGACCTTCTACTAATTAGTGTAACAGATATGTTATTAATAGCGACGGTTTCCGAACTTATATAAGGAATTTATTTCGGCTAGATAAATTTAAGAATTAAGATATTATATTAAATGTAAAGCCTTTTTACAAATGGAATTATTTAAATATTAAGTTTTTATTTAAAAGTGTGTTTTAATATGTCTTAGAAAAAGGCCCCCTGTAAAACTTATAAAAATTATTCGAAATAACATTAAGTCTTTTTAAGTCTTATGATAGTATATTATATAAATTAAGTAAATTTATCGCTTGTAACTTTTTAATTCATAATATTAAGCCTTTAAAACTTATAATTTTTTTTGTAAATATAATAATTCTAAGTTTTAAAGCGTTATTATTAAAATAATTTTAATTATTTAATTAAAGAAAATATAATTTATTAGCCTTTTAATTAATTCTTTTATTTAAATATTTGTCCTTAATTAATATATGAATAGATATATCGATCGATTTATTTTAATCTTTCGTAATTCCTATTATAAAAAATAAATTTAAAATCCGTAATACGTAATTCGATTATTATACGTAATTCCGTTATACCGTTCGTTTTCGAAATACATGATAATATATTAACTTGAATATTGAAACGTTCTATATTTAAAAGTCGTAATTTATTTAACGTTTATAATAATTAAATCGATAAGTTTTAGCGTAATATGTTTAAAATAAATTATATTATCGTTTTGATATAATCCATTATATAACTAGATTAAATTACTATAATAGAGAATTATAAAATCCTTTCGTGATATTTATAATAGTTAAATTTTTCTATTTCGATAATATTTTTTTTTTTTTAAAAATTATTCGACTAGTAAAGAAAATTATGTTTACCGACGAAAATATAGCAAATATAATACGATTTTAATATACTGCCGTTTTAAGGCTATAATATTGATAAATTTAATATAAATTTAACGTAAATTAATAAAATTTGCGTTAAAATATTTAGAATATTTACTATACGATTAAAAAACTATATAATAATATCTTCGGGGTTTATATATTAATATTAAAACCTTAAAAAAAGAAAACAGTTTACTGAAAATAAAATATTAAAAAATATTATTATTTTTATATTATTATATTAATAATAACCGGCGGTTAAACTTAATATAACTAGCTTAAGTTATTAATAATTCCTAATAAATTATTTTTATTAAATATATCGCTTTTATTAATTATAAATAATTAATTTAAAGGTATATCATAGTATATTTAATTGGATTAAAAAAATCCGTATATAAATAAAAATTATTCTAGATAATTTATATACGGTAGTATTATGATATAAAAAAGCCTATATAATACGGCCAGATTTCATTGTTTTAATTTATTTACCGACGGCAGTAAATACTTATAATCGGATATACGGTACCTTACTAATTGTTATTGGCCGAAAAAGTATTTATAAAAACGCCTAGCCTGCTGTAATTAACCGCAAGAGACAGCTAGTTCGAATCTAGCTTAGAACGCCCTTTTCTAGATAACGCCAGCTTAGAAAGCTAACCAAATTATAGCTTCGGCTCCGAGACTATATTAGCAACGACTAGAATAATTAAGAGCTTTAAAAATAAATTAGATTAATCGTATACGTAATCGTTCATTACCGTATTTAAGACCGGCATTGCGTTTTTTATCCGGCTTTATTTAAAAACGGTTTTAAAAGATGCTTTTCGATTACGTTATTTAATTCATTTTATATCTAATTTATAAAATAAATAAATTAATTATATATATATAGCTAAATATTCGAATAGTATTTATCTTTTATAAAACCGCTTAACGCGGTAATTAAAAAGCTATATATATATACTTTTAATTCGACGTAATATGATCGTAAAAACGTTTAACTTAATATTTAAAAAAGAATTATTATTTACTTTTAAAAAATTAATTCTCGAAAACCCGTTTTTTAACTAAGCGATAAAAAAAAATAATATCTACAAACTATTTAATTATCATATAATTAGTATATTTTGTTTTATTAAGCTTTTTAATAACTTACATTTAAATGGTAATTATAAGCTAATTCTTTCGTTATAAAAAAATTAAGCGATATATCTTAAAAAAAGAGGCCTTTTTAAAGCGATAAAAATTATTCGGAATAAGATTAATTCTTTTCGAAGCCTTATATTGTTATATTATATATACTCCTGTAAGTCGAAATCGAAAACGTTTAATTGCCGCTTTTATACTAAGATATAAGGAGTTTATAAAGGTATAACTTTATAAATCTATATTTTATTTAATAAATAAAATCAATTATTATATAAATAAATATATTAATATTAATTTAACTTTATTATATTACTTTTAATATTTTTATAATATAAATTATATAATCTCAATTAAAGTCGAGTAGGAAACCCTTAAGATTTATCTGTAAAGTACGGAAATTTTATTAATTTCAAGTTCATAAAATCGAAAAACGTTAATAATTTTATAACACTTTATTAAAAGTAAATAAAATTTTAAAATATTATATATTAAGCATTGAATTATTTACGAATAATATTTGTAAAATTATATTTTATCTTAACATAATAATAATACATATTTATAAATTATAAATCTTAATATTAATAAAAATATAATTTATTAAATTACGTAAGTAACTGTATACATTTTAAATTAATATTATTCTTATAATAAACGATAAAACTTTAAATATTTTAAAAAATATTTATAAAAAATTTAATTAACGTTATTGTTATTAAAATAAAAAGTAAAGTTGAAAATTTACGATGTTAAAACTGTAAGAATACAGCTCCCTGTAGCCAAGAAGACTAGGCTAGGACAGGACCCTATATAAATCCTGATAAGAAACTGTTTAATAACAGTTGCTGATACGACCTACGGGGTTCGTAGCTTAATGAAGCTAATAATTAGTCTAAATAAATATTTAATAATTATATCAGCGACTTATTCGACGCCCGACGGGTTAATAGTTTAATTTTTTCGGGGGGCAGATTTTCCGAAATAGATTAATTATTTATTATAGGGGTGTTATGGGATTAATTACCTTTGCTATATATTAAGTCGTACCAAAAAATATATACGTATTAAAATATTTAAAGGGTTCAAGAACCGAATAAATAGTTAGAGAAAGCCGAATAAATAAATTTAAAATCGCGCAAAATAACGTGTATAAGAAAGTTATACCGTTAAAAAGTAAAGCGATAAGATTAAAAATAAAAAAATCGGAAGTTGTAGAGATTACGTTTTAAACTTTTTATTTTTACGTTAATTAACGCTGTTTTAAATTACGATGAGGTTCCTTCTCTTAATTTTAGCTAAATAGAGCTTAGCTAAAAACGTTATTATTAAACTTAATAAAGTACAGGTAGTTACTATCAGGTAAAAAAATCCTGTATAAAAATCCGGTTATACGGAAAGGTAATACTGTAACCTTAAGGATTAAGGCCTTTAAAAAAAAAGTAATTATAAAAATGCAGCCTTTTATAGCTAAGAAAATTAGGTTAAGATAGGATCCTATATATATCCTGATAAGAAACTATTTAACAACAGTTGCTGATATAACTTACGGGGTTCGTAGCTTAATAGAGCTAACAATTAGTTTAAATAAATATCTAACAAAAACTAAATTAAACGTTTTTAATTTAAACTAACTATAAGTATAGTTATCTCTTTTTAATTATTAATATTTACCTTTAAAAGCTTTATAGTTACTTTTTATCGGCAATTATCTTGTATTTTTGAACTTAGAGTTCTATATTTTAAATTGTTTATTTCTAACTAGGAGAGGAAAAGCAGTTAGATATAACTATAACTTCTTTATTCTTACAATCCTAATGTTATAAATTAAAGTTTTCTTAATTCTTTTATCGTGTTAATAATAAATTACTATATTTGCTAATACGCTCTTATAGCTTTAAGATTATTATAAAACTATTTAAACCTTACCGTTAAGTCGGACCCCCTTCTTACGCTCCACCCCCCCAACGCGCTACCCCACATCCGCAACGCGTTCCGATCCACTTACTGATTTCTTTCTTTATAAAAGATTTCTCAATAACGCTTTAAAAAATTTAAAAAATTGTATTTTTTTTTTATCAGAATCTACTTTTTCGAACCATAAGCACCTTTTTACTTAATTCCGCACGGTGTAAGCGATAAATAAAATAAAACGTAAAAAATACTTACGTTCTACGCCTAAAAGCTATCAGGTCGACAGGAAATATATCACACGCCGTATTAAAGGTATACCTATACGGGAAAAGGTTAATAAAACTTAACAAAAACTATTACAAATCCAAAAGGACGGATTAACCTATTAAGTTATTATATAAGGCCAGTTAAACTATATACCGCCGCATTCCCGATTTCGCCTATACGTCTAACGGCTTCTAATTAACAACAACAGCCTTAAACGCCTAAAAAAAATAAGTAACCCGTTTTCTTCGCCGTCACCCTAAAATCAAAACTCTTAAGGGTACGGCGATTAATTATAAGCGCTTAAATAAAGCTTTACCGACCTCCACCAACATATTATTCGACCGCTTCGAACTGCCGGTTATTAAAATTATCAAGTAATATAACAAATATAACGCCAACAAAATCGGGATAATAAAAAGTATAAAAAAACGCTTTTAAACGGTAATAAATCATTATAATTACCTGTATTAACGTTAACGGACGAACTCTTTTACTATTTATCATCTTTAACGGCAGTAACGTATAATAATAATAGTTTTCTAACTCTAACAATAAAGTATACGAAAGCTAGTACTTTACCACCTTTAACAACGGCTAAACTAACACCCGAATTAACCTAAAGTAATTACGTAAAATCTTTATCCCTTATATTAAGCCGGCGAACCCTAGGGATTAAAAACTTTTAGTTATCGACGGCTATAACAACTATATTACTAAAGCCTTTATGTAAATATATTTTCAAAATAAAATATACATCGTTTTCTTACTTACTTACGTTTCGCACGTTCTCCAACTTCTTAATATAAGTATCTTTTCTACCTTAAAGCGGAAGTTCCGTTATTAATTCCGGAAACGTTACTTCGGACGGGCTTCCGAAACTATAAACAAAAGGGACTTCTTTTAAGCATTCTGGCACGCGTAAAAGGAAATCATAATAATCTCAAAATATATCACGAAAAACTGGGCAACCACAAGTTTGCAACCTATTAACAAAACGAAAACGTTAAATAATAAATACGTTAAAGCTGGAGATTAAATAACGGAAACATCTAAACCTAAATCGATTTCTACCTTTCTACGCCTTAATTTTTATAGGCAGATAAATAATTTAAATATTAAAACGCTTAAATTATTTAAAGATATAAAAATTATCGAAAAATCGCTAATAAAAATCGATCTAATTTTCGGAACCTTACCGTACGGATCTTATTCCGTAAAATCAAAAAAAGCCCTTAACGAAAAAAATAATAAATTAAACGCTATCGAAATCTATAATAACCAATTAACTGTTACCATCGATAAATCGAAACCCAAAAAACGCAAGAAAATCGAACCCGAACTAAACGAAAACTTCGTAAAAATAATACTAGTTAAAAAGGTGAAAGTAAAGTTAAAAGCCGTTTCGAAAAAACCCTTTACTCGAACGTAACGAAATTAATAACAGGATAAATCTTCCGAAAGTAAAAAAAATAACGACGATAATCCGGATTACATTATTATGCGCTTTACTTAATATAGAGTTAATTAAAGGAATAATTATTAAGATATTCTTATTTACGCTAAGAGGTTATGTTATTAATAGCTTTAAAAGTAGGCGGCGTATTAGAGGGGTGGAGCGTAAGGGGGGGGTCCGACTTACCTTAAAAGCTATTAAAAGGTTTTTTTATCCGTTTTATATAAATCTCCTAGCCTTTTCGAAATAAAGTTAACTTTATATTTTTATTACGTTTCGAACGTTTACTTAAGTTACAATTTTTTGTTCAAGTAATTTTGCGTTATATTACCGTATTTACTAGAATAAAGTAAAGTAGCTAGCTTTTTTTATACCAATTTATTTTACCGGTTTTACTTTACGTTATATTTATTACTACTTCTTTTCGAATTTTTCCTTCGAAATTCGGCGATAAAATCGTTATATACCTGATTTACCCTTATAGTTAAGTATTAACGAAATATTGTTTTTATTTACCTTATTTAAATAATACTATTATAATTTCGAATTAAATTAATAAAGATAATATCTTATTATTTAGCGTTAATAAATATATCGACTTTTTTATACCGTTATAATAAGTTTTTAAAATCGATTATATAATTTAGCGTTAATTATTTCTTAAGGTTTTATCTAAGAAATTAAAATTAAGTCTAAAAGTTTATTTTTTAATCTATACTTATTAGTTTATATGAACGTTTTAATATTTTAATTATTTTTATTTCTTGTATAAATCTAGTAATAACTGATATAAGGGTTTTCTTAAGGGTAATACTAACCGTAACGGTTAATTTAGCTTTATTAATGTAAATAAACTTTACCGAATTAGAGTTACGGTATTTAATCGTTTAAATTACTTAAATAGCCGTTTTTCACATTTTATAATTATTATTACCTTATAAATAGGTTTCCTTTTAAACTTAAAGTTAAAATTCTTTTAATTTAAGTATGTGTTTTTTTTTTTCGTACCGTTACCTTTACTTAACAGCTTGGTAAATATTTTCATCAGTTATTCTACATCGAAACCTTCTAGTTAACTTAGGTTTTTTCTAAACGCTATTATTTTTCTAAATGTTATCTTTATTTTCTTTAATTGTGTTAGACCTTACCGTATTAACGAACTTATAGCTTTTAATAGATTACCGCTATTACGTATTTAAACATTTTATTTTTTAATATTTAAACGATTTTAAACGGTTTTATATTGAACCTGCCGTTGTAAAGAACTACTTTAAGTACAATATAAAATAAATAAATTAAGATGTTGATTTGTTAAAAGACGAAATTAAAATATGTTATTATGTCGGCAATTATATTATATTTATCGGCCTTAGGGTTTATATCTTAAATTACTTATTTTTAACGAAGGGGAAAAAAAGCAAAATATAACTATAACTTCATTACGTTTATACTTTTAAATTTATAAATTAAAGCCCTTTTTTTTGTTTTAACGCTTTAATAATAAATTACTATATTTACAGACAACTTTATAATATATATAATATATTAAATAACGTATAAATTAAATATAAATATAAGGTTAATTTAAACTTAATATAAACGTTTAATATTTAAATAGGTATTATAAAAGTTAACTATGTATATTATTATAATTATATCCCTTTTACTTATAATACTTTTTTAAGATTATTAATTCAGATATAATAAAGTGTTTAATTTATAGCGTATTAATATCTAAATTAGTAACTATATATAAATTAAGTTTAAAATATTATAAAAGGTAAAAGTAAAACTTTAATTATTAAATAAAAATTAATATAACCTTTTAAAAACAGAATTCTTTAATTAAATTTAACTTTAATATTATTCAAAATAATATTTTTTTAAAAAACGTAAATGTATAACTTAAATAAATAAACTAATAAAATATATTATTTTAGTTCTTAAGGTTTATTAAAAGCTAATTTTTTCGCTGGCAATTTCAAATTACTTAGTTATGGTCTTATCGATAATTGTTGTTAAAAACATTTTAAACGGTCTTTATAATTCGTATTAATCGGATATGTTATTATTTATAATCCTTTTATATCGAACAAAAAGTTGAATTTCGAAATTTTTAAATCTTTTAATATTTATATATAGTTTTTCTAGTAATTTCTTTATACGACTTATAATATTACTTAAAAGGTCATTAAAACTTTTATTTCTATTATTTTTATAAATGAAATTATACTTGGAAATTAAAAATACAACTTTGTTTTTTTAAAAAGAATTAATCAAATTAACGAAAATATTAGTATATTAAAGTATTTTAAAAATAATCTATTTTTAAAAAGTATTAGTATTATGAAAAACGGGTATTATGTTATAGAAATTAAACGGTATATTTTAAGAATATGTACTATTAGGTATCTAGCGTAGCTGATCCATGCACTATATACATACACATTGACTTCTTACAGCGCGACCGGAGAGTACCTCCAAAAACCGTACCTCTTAAAAGGCCGGATAAAAAACCCGATTAATGGGAATCTTCTAATACGGTAACAAACAAATAGTTACGTACACGATTAATTTAATTAGTTCCCAAAGCCCCCAACCACTTTAATTGATCGCCGACACGGTAACGGAGCCGAAGCTCCAACTGGTCGAATCTTTTAAACTGGCGCCACCCAGAAAACGGCATCCTAAGCTGGATTTAAACCAACTATCTCTTGCGCTCAATTAAAGCAAGGTGCCCAAACTTGCAACGATTGAAAGAAACACCCAGGCTCGCAACCACTAAGCTATTAGGACGACGGTATATTTTAAATAAAGTTAATTAAATCGAAATATTAAAAGGGATAAGATTTATTATAATTAAACTTATTAATATTACGTAATGGGTTTAAAATAAAGGTTTTTACAATTAAGATATATAATTTATCGTATTTTTAAAAACTATTAACAGTATTCTAACAGTAGTCGTAAGCCGGGGTATTTGCTTTAATTCTATTAGGCTTAGGGCCCTTATTATAATCAACTACAAAAGATAACTGGTTCGAATCTAGCTTAAGACGCGGTTTTCTAAGTAACGCCTGCTTAAAAAGCCGACTAACCTTAGAGTTTCGACTCCGTTACTATGTCGGTAACAAGTAGGTAGTTTAAAACTAACCAGCCGTAACTAAAGGCTTTAAAAACTAATTTATTAATCCTATACATAATTAATTATTAATTATTATTTTTTAAACTAGTATTAAGTTTTTACAGTTTATATTAAAAAAACAACGATTTTAAAAGAAGGTTTTTCGGTTAACGTACCGGATAAGCTCACGGAATAAACAAGCTCACGGGATGGTTTTTAACACCTTACGATAACAAATTTAATTTAACTAATTACAATATATTAAATTAATTTAAATTAATCAGATTTTTCATCGCCAGACGTTTTTATAACTTTTTTATAAATACGTACATTATATCCGGGCTTTCCGTAAATACCACATTTCCGTTCTTTCGTTTAAACCTTTTTACGACAACTACTTTTAGCCTCTCCTAATTATAATTACTTATTATTATTTTTTTTTAATTATAAAAACCTTTACCTCTCTTATAGTAAATATTCCTTTTTCTTAAAAACGTACATTTTTGGTTTTATAACGTTTATTTAAAATATGGTTCGTTTCGTATAATTAGGTAACTTTTTTTCGAAAAAAAGCAACTTTATGCAAAAATAATAAGTTACTTTTTATCAAAAGATTCGCCGATTTAACGATTCTTGTCGGCAAGCTACCCTGGTAATTTTTAATTTTTTTTTATAAATAACGTCTTTATTTTATTATTTCCTTAATATTTTTAAGAGTTTTCGTAAACGGTGAACGAATAAAACTGGCGGAGGTTAATAGGAAAACGGTCGGCGTAAGTATAATTAAAGAAATTTTAAATTCGAAAAGAACGTTATTAAGATCGAATAAAATAAAACCAGTTTTCGTAAATCCGGATTTAATATTATCGGTCGTTATGGCAGTTTTAAACGTATTGCAAAAACCGGCGATAAAATTTTCCTTGGTAATATAAGTAACGTAACGTCGTATAAGATTTTTGATATATAATAAGTAAACGCGTTTTAACATGGAAAAATAAGATATGTTAAGAGGTTAAAGCCGATAGAAAAAATAGGTAAATATATAAAATATAATAATATTATTAACTTTGTAATAATTTTCGAATTCGATCGAATAGTGGTTTTTGTAACTATTAAAAATAAGAAAATGTTTCGAATTTTTAATATGCGTTTAAATATATTTATCGAAATATTTAACTTATTTTAAATTTAATTTATTTATTATCCAATTGTTTTTGTTTATAATAATCTTTTAATCGGATAGAAATAGGTTATTAGCGAATTAACGAAAAAGGTAATTCTTTCCGGTAAAGATAATAAATAAGGGCAGGGCCTAGTTTTAAGAGTTAATAGTTTATATTATTATAAACTATTTCCGATTTTTTTACTGGGCTTATTTAGGTTTTTTATATTTTTTAGTACTAGTAATAACTATACCGGCTGCCATAAAAAACCTTATTAAAAATCCTATTTCGTCGAAATTGTAAATATCTTTTTTTACGATACCGTATTTTGCGATTATAACCCGAACAAATTTAAATTATTTACGAAATACTTTTGGATTTTTATATAAAACTTTTTAATAATTTATTTTTCGATTTAAACGCGTTTCGAGTTTTTATTACCGTTTAATAAAATTAGATATTTATTTAACCCCGACGTATTTTATAATGCGTTACGTAAGTAGCAAATTCGCCATATTTTCAATATGTTAATACCGGACAGGAAATATTCGCATATTTAGATTAAGGATTCGGTCGCTAATCGATTATTTTTCGGTCGGCGTTAATTTTTGCAAATTAAGGATAATATCGGTTTTAAAGGATTTATTAATATATCGCACGTATAAAGTAAAATGGGCGATTTTATAAATAAAATTAAATATTGTATAATTAAATATCGGGTTTCGTTTTTTAATTTAAACGGCTAAGTTTATTTTTATTTTTTTTATAAACCGTTCCATGTTATTGGTATTAAAAAATGGTTAATTAAAGTTAGGTAATTAGAATATGTTAAAAATTATCCCGTAAGTTTGTCCATCCCGTAAGCTTATCCGGAACGTTATATTTATATGAAATTACTTATATATATCCGGAGTAAATAAATTAGATATGTATATTTAAAAAAGTCTAGTAATTATTATTATAATTGAAAATATTAGCTTTAATATTTATTATATTTATTATTTACTTAATCATGTAATATCTTTATTTTATTTAAAATAGTAAGATATAAATTTTAATAAGTTTATATAACTAATATTCTATGTTGTATATTTTAAAATGTTCGATAAGATAATAATATATTAAATATTTAATATTTATAAATAATAAATTAAACTTATAAATATAATTTAAAAAACTATTTAAAGTATTATATAAGTACGCAAACTATATAAATAAGCAAGTTATTATTTAAAACTTTATAAACATAAATTTAAGTTTATTAATTATAACGTAAAAAGTTAATTTAAATTAATTAAATTCTTTATTACTAGTCGTTTTTATAACTTCTTTATAAATATGCGTATTATATCTTAGCTTATCGTAAATATTATATTTTCCGTTTTTATTTAAACCTTTTCATAATAATTATTATTAATTTTTATTATTTTCATTTATACTTTTAAAGCTCTTTATTTCCTTTATAATGAGTATTTTACAGTTTTGAAACTATCTATTTTTAATTTTCCTGCATTTATTAATAACGTAAATAATTTTATTAAATAATAGTTTTTCTTTTAAAATAGGAATTTTATATTAAAGTATTAAGTTTGTTACGACGCCTAGACTTTTAAATATGCAAAGCTGATCCAATTCCTAAGGCTATTAAGAAAATAATAAGTTGAAGAACCTGGAAACAGGTCTAAGGAAGAATCGCTCCTTATATATATATAAATTGTATAGTCCGTGGAAGATACGCTAAGGTTCCCTAGCTCTAACCTAGTTCTAGCCTGTAGGTTCGGCGCATATCTTAATAAAGTTACATTTTATTAAAAAATTAACCTTTTTAAATATTTTTATTAATAAGGTATATTAACAACTGTTAAATCGTTTTTAAATAACGTCCCTATCGAATTACTTTAGTAATATTTCTAAGAACTTTTATAGTTAAGAAAATAATAGAATTAATAAACTAAAAAAAAACGGTAAATATATATATAACTGGAATTGTAAATACAGAGAAAACGTAATTATAATTAAATAAAAATAAATTCCGATTACATAAATCCGTATTTAATAGTATTAATTATTATAATAATTTTATATGTAATATAAAAACCGGTTATAAGACGTTTTTTAAGAATATAAATACAAGGTCGTTAGGTTCAAGCCGTATTATCCAGGCTGAGCTAAAGACATAAAGTAATTATACCAATAATTAATACGATAAATACTTTACCCAGTATTTTCGAATACGGCAATTATTAATAGTTTTTACGGTAACGATAAATTATATCTCGGTTACGAAAAGCCTTATTCCGAAGCCGATTATTACGTAATATTAATAAGTTTCGACCTTAATAAACCTTATACCTTTTACGATTTAACAAGGGGAATTTTAATAATTTAAAAAATATTAAGCTTTTCGCGGTAAACCTTAAATCCGTATAAAATGGCTGCTTTACGACCTTTCGCCAGTTTTACGACTTCTTTAACCTCGATTAATTTTAAAATACTTTCTTAAACCTTTATTAATTAAAATAACCAAAATATACCGGCTAAGTCCGAATATAAAGTCCTAATATTCCGTACCTCCGGAATCTCGACGGAAACGGTTTTAATTAAATTACTTAACTTAAATAAAACAATCGGCCGAACAAAATATATCGATACTTTTGTTAATATTAATAACCTATTCGAAAAAAATTAAATTTTATTTTTAATTTTCGGATACGATTTAATGTAAAACGGCAGAAATAATCGGTTTTTACGTAAATTTATACTAAAAAATATCCGGCTTTTAAAAAAATTACTGGCAAAATTAAAAAATAATAATAACAAGCTTAAAAACGTTGAAATTTAACTTTTAAATCGATATAAAGAAAATTACGAACGATAATTTGTCCGGCTGTTCCGGATTACGAAAACCATCCAGAATTCCGTCAAAAATAATCGTCGATAGGGGCATAACTGGGCAGTTTAAAATCACCTTGAAGTAAGACGCCTATAAAGTTGGGGTTTGGTAAAGCTTAGTAACCGATAATACAATCTATCCATTTGTTTAATTTAGTTCCACGGTTACGTCTCCTCTAAGGAGATAAGAATATAAATAACGTAATATTACATAAAATGTTTGATTTAAAAGGAATATAACATATATATATATATATATAAAAGATAATAATATTATAAAGTTTATAATCTTTTTCCTAATTATTATATATAAATAAGGGTTTCGAATATTTAATATAATATTTAATATCGTTTAGTCGTTTTATATATAATAACTTTTTAGTCCGATTAAATGCTGTTATTAGCGAATTAGCGAAAAAAAGGTATTTTTCCCTATAAAAATAATAAAGAAAGTTAAAGCTTAATTTTATAAATTAATAATTTATGTTATTATAAATTATCAATTTTTTAATTACGTTTATTTAAACACTTTACCTTTTTTTCATATTTATAATTATTTTTATTATTATTATAACGTACTATATAAACAAATAGCTCGTTTTTTTCGTATTTTATAATAATAAAATTAAATTAATTAAATTTCTTACTACTAAACGTCTTTATAACTTCCTTATAAATAAGTACATTATATGCGGGCCTGCTATAGACTTTGTATTTCCGTTGTTTCGTTTAAATATTTTATAATAATTATCTTTAGTGTTTATTAATTTCGATTATTTATTACCACTTTTCTTCTTTACTATAAAAACTATTATTTATTTAATAGTAGGTATTTTCTTTTCTTATAAACTTATATTTTTCGTTTTCCGAGATTTGTTAAAAACGAAATTTATGTCGTAAAAGTAACCGTTTTTAAAAACACCTATTTTATATAAATATTATATATTATATTTTATCAAAAAGTTAACAGATTTAATTATCTCTATCGGCGAACTACCTTGGTAATTTTTGATTTTCCTTTATAAATATTATCCCCGTTAAATGATTTTAATAATATTCTTAAAAGGTTTTAAAAATAAGGAAAAAACGGTCGATATAAATATAACTAAAACTTTTAGCTCGGAAAAAATATAATTAAAATTATATAAAATAAATCCCGTTTTAATATTATCGGTTATTATAATAACTTTAAACGTATTATATAAACCGGCGATAAAATCTTCGTTAATAATATTAATAACGTAACATTATATAAAACCTTCGATATTTAATAAATAAACGTATTTTAATAAAAAAAAGACATTAAACTATTAAATTCGATAAAAAGAAATAAATATATAAAATCTAATAATATTATTAAGGTTCTAATCATTTTCGAAGTCGATTAAATAATATTTTTCGTAACTATTAAAAATAAAAATATATTTCGAATTTTTACTGTACGTTTCAATATATTTATTAAACTAATTTTTTTTACATTTAAATTTTTATTATTTAACCGTTTTCATTTATAATAATTTTTTAAATAAATAAAAATTAGTTATGGACGAACTAGCGAAAAAAGGTAATTTTTTCCTGTAAGAATAATAAATAAAAATAAGGTTGAATATTTAAAGTTAATAATATATATTATTATAAATTATTTTCTATTTCCTTATTATATTTATTTAAATTTCTTACGTTTTTTGATGTGTAATTTTATTATAGTAAATTGGGTCGGAGAGACTTAGTTCTGATCAGTAGGTATTTAATAAAGAGGTTACGGTCAAAACTATGGTTGGAGCAATATGTAAATAACGCGAATTTATATTAATCGGTATTAAGACCGTAGAAAAAGATTGTTGACGACAATGAATAATAACGGGGTTACGCCTCCAAAAAAAGAGTTCCTAGAAATACCCTTAAATCTAAGTGGGATTAATCGGTTAAGCTTAAAGTTAAGTCTCAGAATTTTGTATTATTTTAACCTTTTTTTTTACGATAAAGTTCGATTTCGACTTATCGTAACAAATAAATAATAATTTAACGTAGATAATTCCATAACGTTATAAATATATAAATACTTTGTTAATTAATTCAAGTCCGTTTTTACGGTTTGTTTTTTAGTATTTTTAACTTAATTATTTTTATTTTATTTTATTAGTTTTTCCCTTTGTATAATTTTATTCTTACTTTTCTGTGCCTTATTTTAAAGACGGTTATCATTAATCGATTTTTTGTATTTTTTTAACTAGGTTATTTTTGAATAAAGTAAAGTTTCGTTCATTTTTTAGTATTTTTATAAGTATCTGTTATTTAGTTATATAGCGTTATATATTCCTTTTGTAATATAATTTTAGTATGTTAATTACTAAAGGGTAATCGTAATACGTATTTAACTTTAAAGTTGTAATAGGTTGTAGGCGGAGGTTATCGTAATTAAGTTTCGTTAAAAAAGGAAAAATAAATTTAATTAGCGGAAATATAAGAAATATATAAAGAAGAAAAACGTATTAATCAGGATTCGAATTTTTCCGAAATAAGCGATAAACGTTTATTTAGTTAATAATACTTAAGTCCTTTTTTGTTATTTATTTTTGGATACAGTTTAACGTATTTCCTAATTACCGTAATAAGGTTATTGATTATTTTTAATTCTTTTATAGTTTTTTTTCTGTATTTTTTATTATAATAAATTTTTAACGACAACGTACTATACAAGCAAACGGCCTAAATAAACGAGCGGATTAAATTTTTCAACTTTTTAAATTTTCAATTCGATTTATATATTTTTCAACATTAATAGTACAAAACGTTTTATAAAAAAATTTAAAATAAACCTGGCCGTTTAAGCTAGGAAATAAAATTAAAAACTTAGTTATAAAAAATTTAATTCTATATACGATATTGCCGAAATTACCTTAAAGGCCTAATATTGCGGTAAACGCGCCCGAATTAATATTATCCTTAATTTGCGAAAATTAACGCCGATCGAAAAAAAATCGATTATCGAATGAATTTTTAATTTAAATACGCAAACGTTTTTTATCCGGTTTTAATATATTAAAGATATAATAAATTTATTATATATTTAATACGTTGCGACACGTATCGAAATTAATTAAACGTTTAACTTTATTAAACGGTAAAAAAAATTTAAAATGCGTTTAAATTGAAAAATAAATTATTAAAAGGTTTTATACGATAATTTAAAAGTATTTCGTAAATGGTTTAAATTTATTCGAGTTATAATTGCGAAATACGGTATTACGGAAAAAAATATTTACAACGTCGACGAAATAAGTTTTTTAATAAATTTTTTTATAATAATAAGCATAATAATTATAAATACCGAAAAATATAAAAAATTTAAATAGGCTTAATAAAAAAATCGGAAATAGTTTATAGTAATATAAGTTGTTAACTTTTAAAATTAGGCTTTACCTTTATTTATTATCCTTACCGGAAAAAACTATTTTTTTTTGCTGGTTCGCCGATAACCTACTTTTATTTAACTAAAAAATTGCTATAAACAAAAAGGGCCAAATAACAAATAAACTAAATTTAAAAGAAATTAAGTATATCGATAAATATATTAAAACATATATTAAAAACTCGAACCGTTTTTTTATTCTTAACGGTTATAAAAATTATTATTTGATTAAATTCGAAAATTACTGTAAAATTAATAATATTATTATATTTTATATATTTGTTTATTTTTCCTATCGGCCTTAACCTTTTAACGTATTTTATCTTTCCGTATTAAAACGTACTTATTTATTATATATCGAAAATTTTATATAACGTTACGTTACTTATATTATTAAAAAGAAATTTATCACCGGTTTCTATAACGCGTTTAAAATTACCATAACAACCGATAATATTAAATCCGGATTTGCAAAAACGGGATTTATTTTATTTGATTTTCATTACGTTTTTTCTAAATTAAAAGTTATAATTATATTGATATTAACCGTTTTTTTATTTACCTTTATTAATTCCATTATTTTCTTACCTGCGAAAACTTTTAAAAATATTATGAAAGCAATTTAACGGAAACGTTATTTATAAAGAAAAATTAAAAATTATTAAGGTAATTCGTTAATAAAAATATTTAAATTGGTTAATTTTTTAATAAAAAATAATTTAATATTTTTATACGAAAACGTTTTTTTTCGGAAAAAAACGGCTACCTTTACAAAATGAACTACGTCCTTAATAAACGCCGGAAAACTAAAAATATACGTTTTTAAAAAAAAGGAATACTTACTGTAAAAAAAACATAGGTTTTTATAGCTAAAAAATAGGGTAATAATAAACAATTGCAGCTAATAAAGGCCGAAAATAGTTATCGTAAAAAATTCGGACGAAAAAACGGAAGTATAATATTTACGGTAAACCCGGACATAATGCACGCATTTATAAGGAGGTTATAAAAACGTTTAACAATAAGAAATCTAATTAGTTTGAATTAATTTATTACGTTATAGTTAATTTATTTCAATTCGTTATCGCGAAATGCCAAAAAACGGTCCACTTGCTTATTTAGTGCGTTCGCTTATATAGTACGTTCATATTAAAGAAATAGGTAATTTAAGTTTTATAAATATATTTTTTAGTTTGTACCGGAATTTGGCTTTTCTAATACGGGTTGGTAAATTATTAAAATTAGTTTGATTTTATCAGTTATAATAAAGTTATAATATTTTTTTAATTCGGTTTTTTACAGGGGTAATGTTAAATAATATTAAAAGCCGTTTTAATCGGATAGATAAGATGCTTATTTAGTAATTACAGGTTATTTTTTATTAATTTGGATAATATTATATATTACGGTTTAAACGAAGGTTAAAGTAAATATTTAAATTATAGTTTTTAACTTTTCGTTTATCGGGATATACTATCGATGGGTAATAAAACAATTAATTTTAAGGATAATTATTAACTTATTTTCGGCAAAACTATAGGCGATAAAATGTATTAAATTAATAATATTTTTGAATCGGAGGTTTCTTTTATTATTTAAAAATATAGGTTTTTAAAAGGGTATAATAATAATAATAAATTAAAGCTTTTTCTTTATTTTCGAACTTAAAAGGTATTTTTAACAGTTTTTATGGTTTGGTTTTTTTATATTAAAAAAGGCAATAGAAAAAAATCGATTAAATTTTAAAAAAGGTATATATTAATAAAAAAGGATTAAACCGGTAAAATTTATAATATGGCTTTTTTATTATTTTTTCTATATGAATAATATAAACAATAAGGACGTTAATAGTTTAATTAAAGTTATCCGATCGAAATTAATTAATCTTTTTAGTTTTAAATTTAGGGACATAATAAGTAGACTTTATTAAACGTTTTTAAATAAGGATGTTATAATAAACGGTACGGAATTAATTAAACGACATAAACACTTATTAAATAAATATAAATAAATATTTATAAATAAAGGCTATATATATAAAAGTATATAAATATATAAATATTAAATATATAATTAATAAGTATTTAAGGTTATATATATATAAAAACGTTAAAAGATAAAATTAAACGGGAAACGTAATTAATTTAAAGAATATAAAGCTCGTATCAGCTTTTTTTAATTAAAATTATATACGCTAAGAAAATCTTAAGAAATTTTATTTAAAGTTATATAAAAAGGTATAGTTAATTATTATAATTCGTATAATTAGGTATATGTACGCATCTTTTTCATGTTTCTATTTTTTTGTAACTTTCTTTTTTGTAATTTTATAATTTTTCTTAATATTAACTTCTTTTTCCAATTTTTCTTTTTTAATATTTATATGTATATATATATATTTATTTATTATAAGTTCTCGATAATAGTTAAGTTTACTTAAAACTTAAAGTTCCTGTATAAATAATAATTTAAAATAATTAATTATTAAAATATTTATTTTTAAAAATAAATACTTTTAAAATAAAGACGATCTTATTATTAAGCTTAATTATAACTTTTAAAAATTAGATATTATATCAGCTTATTATAAGGAAAATCTGCTAATATTAAATTTTTTTACCTTTATTAAATTTATTACTTATTATATTAATAAAACCTTAAAATTTAATCGAAATATTAAGCTTCTATATAACTTTAATAATATCCGTAAACTTTAAAATCCTACATACCGTTAAGCGCTTATTTATAACTTGGCTTTTTTTTAATATCGGTATCGTAATACAGTTTTTAATAATAAAGGAATACTTATTAAGATTTTAATTAAAAATAATTTTCCATTATTTAGGTTTTATTTCCTTAATTTTAATATGATAAAATCGATCAAGAAAAACCGGTAACCGTTATTAGTATTATAAAACAATTTGGTATTCGTCGATTAATATCTATAACCCCTAATTTTAGTTTCGGAAATATTTTTTTATTTATATTTATTTTATCGCCGGAATTTACAGATTGTATTTTTCGTATTATTAATCGGTTATTTAAATTATATATAAATCAAGGGATTTTAGTTTTTTTTTCGTGTAAAACTTAACAAAACCGATAAATTCCTTAATTATTAAGATAAATATTTTGTAATAGCCGGTATCATTTTTAAATAGTTAAAATAAATTGTTTTTTATTCTTTATAATAATATTATATTAATTAATTATATATCTTGTCCGTTTTATAAAAAGTTAATATTTAAAATGACAAATTACTGGTACAGATTTTTAGGAAATAATTAACACGTAATCTCCGATTATTAAAATATTTATTGTTAAAAGTAAATTTAAGATAAATATTGATTTTATCGAGATTAATCGCGTAAGCCCCGTGGGTTAATTTATCTTATTATTAAATAAAGACTTTTAGTATATTAAGAAATGATTTATTTAAGTATTAAAAATATTTAATTTAGTATTTTATAAACTATGCAAAAAATAATATTACGGTTTAAAAATTTCCGATTAATCCGCTATACTTCATTTTTGTAATTGTTAATTAATCTTAGGTTTCGTTAAGAACTTTTACGGTAATTATATTAAGTTTATTAAAAGTTAAATATATGTATTTAGAAAAATTCGGTTTAAGGTTTTTAAAGCTAGTTTTAAAGAAAACTATAAATTATTAAGGACTTAAACGATAATAACTGTCCGCTATATTAAGAAACTATTACGAACGAATTTTAAATATTATTCGAAGATTATATTACCGATTTTATTTATATAATTCCTCGATCCGTTAAAAAAGAATCTTTCGATTAATAGTAGAGTTATCGGGTTTTAGTAATATGGTATAATTATTCGGAAATAATATATTTGTATTTTAATTTTTTATAATTAAACGTATTAACTTCCTTTTTTTCTAATTAATCGATCGTTATTATTTAAATTTTCGTACTTTGCGGTAACGTAACCTGTTAGTTAATTATTTAAAATTTATACCTTAATATTCGTTATTATAGGCTTTAGGGTTATAAATTATTATTTTTTATATAATTCGATATTTTTTATAACCATATTTTTTTCCGTTCTCTTTAATTAATCGGATAACCGTGTCGTCCAGTTATATTCGTACAAATTAATTAATATTTCATATTCTTTTTTATTTTTTATAAATTATTTTAATTTGTTAATAAGAAAATTTCTCTGTAAAAACGTCTTATTAATGTTCTTTAATCGGTAAATATCTTAATTACTAGGTTTATTAATTAAATACGGTTTTATTTAGCGGTATTTAAGCTTTATATTTTTAAATATTTTTATACGTTACAGCATATTATATAATAATATTAAGTCGTTTATTTTTAAACATTAAATCCCTTACAAAATTAAGTTTTCTTTTAGTGTATTCGGGTTTTATGTTATAATTCTTTGTATCGGCAGTACCGTTTTAATCGGTTAAAGAGTTTTCTATCTATATAACGATTTATAATAACTTAAGCTATAATTTATTATAATGGTATTATTTACGAAGATTATCTAAGGTAAAAACTTAACTTATTTTTTATCAGTATTATTTATCCCCTCTACTAAGATTTTAACGATTAATATTTTTTTTCGATAAGCCCTTAATACTAAGCAGCGTAAGTAACGCCTTTTTTCCGTTCGATATTTAACGTAATGCAGGTTTTAATAATTTCGCCTTTATTTTCGAAATTACCGTTTATCTTAATTTTAATCGAGATATCGTACCGGTAAAAGATATACTCCTTTAAAAACTTCCTAATCGTTTTTAACGTTATTAATGATAAAGCTTTAATTTCTAAATAATTAAATAATTCGTACTTTATTTCGATAATAACTTTGTAACTATTATCATTAGGTATAAATTAAATATCGATTATTTAAATAACTATTATATTAATAAGTTACAAAAAGCCGTATCTTTTTTCAATACGTCGATTAGTTATTTTTTAATATTTAAAGGACGTCAATATTACCTCCCGAATATACCTATATATACCTTGTTAATAATGGGAAGCTGCTATACGGCAATAAATCGAATTTTTACCTTTGTAATTAAATTTTTGGTAATATTATTTAATTATTAATTAACGTTTTTATTCCGTATCGACAACCTTATGACTATTATATTACTGGTTTATTATATACAAAAAAAAAATACCGTTTTAAATAAAATACTTTAAAATTTTATTTTTAAAAGCCGCCTTTTTTTTCCTTAGGGTAATATTAAGTCGATTAAGGATCTTTAACGTTATCAAAAACTTCGTATACTTTTATAACCTTTTAAATTAATTTTTAATAAAAGGTTTTAATTTTTAAATAAATTTATAAAATTTAAATACCGTTTCGGTTATAATTAAACTAAACCGAATAACGTTTAACTAGATATTAATAAAGTTATCGATTTTTTTAAAGTATTTAACGCTTTAAAAAGCCTAGGTAAAATTTTAAATAAACTATCCGTAACTATATTTTCTTTTTTAATTATACTTAATATTAAAATCGAACAGTTTTATTTAAACGATTTATCGGGTAAGTAAAATTTAAGTGAAAAGCTTAACAAATTATTAATTCAAGTTATTAAGACCTTGACGTTAATTTTTAACTTAAACCGAATTTTATAATTATAATTTCGAAATCGCCTTAAAATTTTAAAAATAATTTAATATTTTAACTTGCCGGTATTATAATTTACTTCGGCTTTTTTCCAGGTATTATTTTTAAAACGTACGGGATACCTAATTTTATTAATTAACTAGCTTAAAGTATTTTTAAATTCTTTTTATAGAAATCGGTTTATACGATAATCAACTTTACGTCGGGATTATAGTTTAATGTAATTAAGGTTAAGGTTATCGTAAGCCTAGATAAACAACATGTTTTTCCGTCATAACCTTATTAACAGGTTAATTATTATTGTATAATATTCGATAAAAATCCAATAGTAGTCGGTAATTCTTAAAAAAACTTAAATTTTCGTAGCATTTTTATACGGTTCGATGTTTAAATTTTTTATTATTTTGGTATTATCGAGTTAATAATTATTTATTTTATAAAAAAATCCGTTTATAGCTGCTATTTTTTTAATATTAATGAAATTTTTATATATTAATCGTAATACCGGTTAACTTGTAGTTTAGGAATGTTTTATTAATATTAACGATATGTTTAAAAACGAACTTTTTAATTTTAGAAAAAATCTTAACTTTATTATACTGCGTTTTCGGTCTTTTAATTTTAACGTTATTTACAAATAGTTAAATTGTTTCGAATATTAAATTATTAAAAATCTTTCCCATAATACGATAAAAAAAATTATAAAGTTGGTAAATTTTATAGGTAAGTTTATTATTCTAAATAATCTTAACGGTATTGAAAACATCGTAAAATTTTTATTAGTAAGAATTAAGACGATTTAATCGTATCCGGAAAAATCTTTTTATTAACGTTATTAAAAAACATTATATTAGAATCCGAAAAAAATTCGTTATAACTCTTTGGTATAAAGGTATTTCGTAACGTAATAGTATTTAATTTAGTTACGGAGTTAATTAATTACAGGTTATTTTTTTTAAATGAAAAACTGGGCATTTTTGTACGTAACGTAAAATTATTCGAATATATTTTTTTAAATCCGGATTTATAATATGTAGATTAATTTGTTTTTTATATTAATTAATATTTCAATACCTTTAATTTATTATGCTTTGTAAAGAATCGTACGGATTTTGAAAAAAAAAACGCGATATAATTTTTAATTTTTCCGTATTCCGACTATTTTTAATTTAAGGTAGTTTTTTAATGAAATAATTTTTAAAAAAAAAAATCTTTTCCGTAGAAATAAATCCATTACTTAATTAATTAAATAGCGTATTTCATTGTTTTTCGGTAAAACCTATATTGCGTTTTATAAAAAGAAATTAAAAAAAAATTAAAGTTGCTAATAAAATACCGAGTTCGTTATGATATCCGCCGTCTTAATTAATAACCTGCTAAATTTTAACAAGTTTTTTTTTCAATTGAGGTTTCCGGGGAATATAAGTTTATTAAAGGGGATATAATTAATGAAAATAGTTTTTTTGTTTCAGCTTATATATAATAACAATTTATACAGCTTTGTTTTTTTTTCGATTTTGTTACGTATTTTATTTTATAAAATTCCGTATAAAGCGTACGTAAGTTTTATATTGTTAAGTTAATATAAAATAATATTTTTGGTTTTAATTTATTATTAATAACTTTTTAAAAAATAATATAGTTCTGATTGATATACGTATCGTTAATCAAAAAAATATAAGGGCTTATAATAAATTTATTCGTTTTTTAATTCTTAGGCCTGTTTTTACCAGTAAAGCGGTTTATAGATTTACCGGCTGGTTTTTTTTAAATTTGTTATTTATACGAATATTATAATTTATTCGCTTTGTAAATATTAAAGGGATAATAATTTTTATAGTGCTAAATTTTAAAGTTTTTTTTATTATTGCCGGATTTATGTTTAAAGTTATTTTCGACTTTGCTATAAAGTTAAATTCTAGTATTAATGGTTACGTTATATAGCTATCGTCGACGACAAAAAAAGAAATAATAATTAATCGGCCGGTAAATTAAATAAAAGTTTCGAATATATTTTTAAATCGAATTTTTTTTTTTACAAGTTAATACTCATAAATAATACCCAGGTTTATTTTATTATTAACTTATGTTTTCTTATATAGAACGTAATAATAATATTAAATTCGGTTCCGGTATTAATAATTGTATTAATAAGATTTTTACCGTTTTTATAACTTATTTTAACTACGAATTTAAATAACGGAATAATGTATTCGGCCGCGCTATATTGCTATACCGATAGAATATTAGCTTTACTTTTACTTTTAGCTTTATACTTAATATTTAAAATAAAGATTTTATGGTTTTGCTATTTTTTTGTAAAACTATTAAAGTTTCGAATTTCGGTTTTGGTTATTTTAATCGTTTTTATATTTTTATGATTAAATCTCTTTAGTATTTTATTAATTATATAGTTTTTAAAGTTTCGTTAAAAGTTGCATAAGTTTTTTACTAATTAAACTGCCGTAGCTAATAATATAGTCCGTCTAGATACCGGTATCTATATTTTTAAACAACGGTTTATTTTGTATAATTTTATTATTATTAATTTTTTTATATTATTATTAGATTCATTTTTATAAATACGTTCAATTATTATAATATTAATAGAATTAAAAAGCTAATTAGAATCGTCGATCTTTAACGTACGAATTTCCTCTAGGTAACGGATATTTTTAAATTTTAAAAGATTATTTTATAACCATTTATACAATAAAATCTTTTCATAAAACGGCTATTTATTTTTTATATAGAAATTAATAAAATTAATTTCGATAACCCGGTTTTAATTAATAAAAACCTTTTATTTATTAAGTTTTAAAATCGTAATAAAACGTAACGGTTTAATAATATTAAATTATACTTTATTTCTATTAATATTAACACTATAATTATCCGAGTTTTTTATAATACCGTACCGCCGATTAAAGTATCGTATTTTCTTTCGGTAATAATTAGGAAAACTTGGCGAACTATATATTTATTTAAAAATTTTTTTTAATAAAAATCCGAGCGTTAATTGTTTAATACTTGAAAATATTCGAGAATTAAATAATATTTATTTTAATCCGATCGTTTATAAACTTAAAGTAAATCGTAAAGCCGTTATCATCGAACGAGAATAACTTTATATTTTCTATATTTATAAATAATTTGCAATTATATATAAAATATCCGTTTTTTACGTAAAATTAGCAAATATTAAGTTTAAAATTACCGTATTTATTTTTTCGCTATTTTTAATAATTATTTCGGTAATTATTACGATAACTATCTCGGTTACGGTAAAAGATTTCCCGGTTAAATTTATTTAGTTAAAAACTTATTACATTAATTAAAAAATCGGTACCGTAATTCTAAGCCTAAGGTAATTCTTATTCTAATAAGGCGTAATATTAAAAAATCTATAAAACCTTTCTGTTCTTTATTTTTTCCTTAAAAACGTTTAAATTTTGGATTTACCGGATTTACGTAATCTTTAATTTTTAAAACGTATTCGTAATTTTAAATACTTAATAAGAACGGCCAAATAATACTTATTTTAAATTAGAATTTCTTAAACGTTAATATTTCGCCTTTTGCTATTACGACAAATAAAATCAATCTTTTATTATAAAATAATACGTACAAGTTTTTACGTTTTATTAAAAAATTATTTAAAACTTCTTCGAAATAATTAGCCTAAAAACCTTTAAATAAACTCTTAATATATTTATCCTTATTAATCGTTGTCCTTTTAAACTTAGCCTTTTTACTAATATCTCGGAATTTTATAATATATTTTAAATAAGACTTATAATCCTAATTAGAATTATTACGTTAAACTTGTTTTATTAAAGCTTTTAACTGGTTTTTAACAATTCGAATATATGTAAAGTTTTAAATTTGAAAATTTCTAAAGTATTCGTAACAGTATCGTTTTATTTAATAACTCCCTTAAGTACAACCTTAACTTAATATTTATTTTCGGATTATTAATCCTGTAATGCAACTTAGTAATTATTTTAATATCTTTAAGTTTATATTTTTTAAATAATTTATAAAAGTTTTTAAGTTAATCGGTAATTTTAATATTTAAAAAGCGAAATTCGGGATAAATAAATAAATCCGTGAAAATTATTAAAAATGTAAATTTTTTTATTTTATTATCGAGGAAACCGAAATCACTTTAATTAATAGGTTTTATAAATATAGCGTTTAATATTAATACCGTAAATTCGGTAAATAATTCCAAAAAAGTTCGAGCTAATAAAATTGTATATTTTTTAAATATTTCAAAAATAATCTTAGAGATATTCGATTTTTTTAGAAGCTTTAGTAATCCGATCGGATTATTCGAGGGTTTAGTTTTATTAATTTCGCTTTCGTCGTATAATTTTTTTAATCGATATTAAATATTAAGGTTTAAAATAAGGTTTTAATTTTTTTTATAAAGGAATTTCGGTACTGGTATTAGGTTTTGCGGTTTTGCTTATATAATAATTTTTAAAAGTTTCGAAATTTTTTTAATAAATCGGTTAAAACTAAATTTAAATAATTAATTATGATAAGTAATTTTTTAATCTTTCAAGTTTACAAATACAGTTTTAATAATTAGATTATATTTAGGTATAAGATAAATAAAAACTTTTAAACCTTTTTTAGGTATATTATATAATTATATCGTAACTGAAATTTTTTTGGTAATTTTAAACTAAATCGTTATTTTTTACTTAATACGTCGCTATCGTTCGAATTTAAATAAAACTATTTTTATCGTAAAGATTAACATTTTTATTATCATCTTAACCGCTTTAACGCTTAAATTAAATACGAACAATAAATCTTATAATACTTTACCTAGTAACGTTTATACTAAATACTTATTAATTAATAACAAACAAGTCCAGATATTAATATCCGGCGGTTATATTAATCTTTTCGTATATTACTAAAAAACGTTATTTTTTTTGTAACTTTTTTAAAGCCGAAATACTTAACTTTATAAACCCTTTTCGTTTTCTGCCTAAATTTATAATTCGTTTTATATCGTTAATTTCGTTTAAATATATAACTTTTATTATTAAGTATTACAAATCTTTTAATTATCTTTTATTTTTACTAATAATTTTCGTTTATTTTTATCTTATTATATAAACCATCTTATAATAGAAATCATCGTTTAAATCCTACGATTAATTTAAAATAAATTAATTAAACCAAGTTTTATTACTGTTACTTTCGCCCATATATTCCTACTATCGATTAAAAAATTCCGTTTTATAATAATATATTATATTTTATTTAGCAGCTTATTATTAGTCGGTCGTAACTTAAATTAGCGGTATTATCGTATCGTATTACTTATTATTCGTATCGTAATCCTATATTTTTTAAATTATTATTTTTCGTAATCGTAACTATTCGTAATTTTTTATAACTATTTTAATCGGAAATTTTCTAATTAAAGCCTCGTTAATTCTAACTTTTAACGAAAAATCGTCAGTTATTTCAGTAATTAATTAAAGCTACTTTTTTTTTTTCCGAAAATACCAAATAAATTAAGTCGAAAACACTTAATTTTAATTAATGAATATTTAATAAAAACGTTACGGGCGAAAACATAGATAAAACAATATATAAGATAACGCAAATCTATATTAATCGGTATTAAGACCGTAAAAAATGATTTTCGACGATAATGAAAAAGAATAGGGTTGCGCTCGAAGAAAAAGAGCTCCTAGAAATACCTTTAAAGCTAAGTAGAACTGATCGGCTAAGCCTGAAGTTAAGTCCCTAAACCCTGCTTTATTTTAATAGTTAGTACTATTTTAAAACTTAATAAAAGTTTAATATCGTCGAAATTATAAATAGCTTTTTATATAATATCGTATTTAGAGATTATAACTAAAATAAATTTAAATTATATACGAAATACTTTGGGCCTAATAGCTCAGTGGTCGCGAGCCTGGGTATCTCTTTTAATTGCGACAGGCTTAAGCACCTTATTTCGGTTAATCTTAAAAGATAGCTGGTTTAAATCCAGCTTAGGCCACCGTTTCTTTAGGTAACGCCAGCCTAAAAGGAGCTAAACCAATTGGGGCTTCGGCTTTGCTACCGTGTCGGCGACAATTAAAGGGTGGCTGGTAAGACCAGTTACGATTAGGGGCGTTAGGAACCAATTAATTAATCGGGTGTATCTTATCGTTAGTTACCGTGTTAATAACCCGTATTACGTTTTTCCGGCCCTTGGCCAAAAAGGGACGGTTTTTAAAAGGGTGCTCCCCGGTCGTATTATGTAATCCTTTGTGCATGTACTTAGTAAATGGATCAGCTTCCTGTACATAGCTAGCTAGATACCTTAATGGCACTTTACCTTGCATACGAAATACTTTGAAAATTTTATATAAAATGTTTTAAAAATTTGTTTTTCTATTTAAATATATTTTCATTTCTTTTTGCAATTTAATAAAATTAAAGACTTAATTATTTCCGATATGTATTATAAGGCGTTAAAAAAATAACTAATTTATTATATCGTTAATATATTAAAACTATGTAAAAAAACCTTTACGCATTTAAATTAAAAATTTATTCGATAATCGAATTTTTTTCCAGTTAACGTTAAGTTTCGAAAATTAAGAATAATATCGGTTCTTTAATATATACTATTATATCGGTTTTTTAAAGTAAATTCGAAAACTCTTTATATTATATAAAGTTTATACTTAAATTTCGAGTTTTTTTTCTAAGTTAAAGCGTTATATTTATTCTTACTTTTTTTAAAAGCCGTTTTATATTATTAATATTAAAAAATAAACGATTAAAGTTACGTAATTAAAATAACGTAAATAACGAGCGATTTACTTATATAAGCTATTCGGTTATACAATACGTTAATCGAAATATAAAGCTAAAAAGCTATAATTTTTATTAATACTAAACTTTATTACTATTATATAAATAAACCTTCCAGCTATTATTGAAAAGGATTATGTATTTATAAAGGCTTCAAAATAGATTTCGAAAGATAATTGTATAAAATTATAATATATAATTTCTTTTAGCCGTAAAATTTTAAATTATTACCGTAATCGAAAATATTAATTATAATATATATTGGATTAATTATGAATATAAATCTTTAATAATTATAACATGTTTTACAAAATCAGCTATAAGTTAATTAACTGTATAAATAATATAAATATTTAAAAAGCTTTAAGAAAGTTATTAATAAAACTTTAGTTAATATTTTAAGTTATATAAATCATATTTATATGTAAATGAAATAAACGAAACTAACATTTTACTTATATTAAGGCTATTTTAGTAATATTACATTGAAATAATTAGTATTTTGAATATTTAATCTAGAAAATTATAATCTTATGTTAAATAATCTAAATATTTAATAAATTTATATATAAAAGTATAATGTAATAAATTAATTATAATACGCATAAAATATGAATTATATAAAGATAGTAATTTATTCTCTCGTTTAATTGATAAATTATTTAAATACATTTTATAATAAGAATAGTAAGTATATTTCGAAATAAAATGCGGATTATAAATAAATATTATATAATACTAAATTATAATGGGTTAAATTAAGTTTTTTAAATTCGTTATAAATATATATAGCGTAATGATTACTAAAATAACAAAAATAATAGCAGAATTAAAACACATTAATTTAAAGTTTAAGATATTTTTATTATATATTTACTCGTAAATTTAACAGTATAACTAAACTTTTAATAATTTTATTAAAAGAACAGAATATATAACTGGTTAAAAGCCCGGTTATCATAGGCTTAATTTTTAACATAGTAAAATTATAATTATAAAACCGTCTTATATAACTAATACAAATATTTAATACATTAGTATTTTTAGTTATTATGAATTAGTAAACATTTTAATATTGTAATATAAAAGAGTTAGTTAGTATAAAATAAATCGGTTATACAATATTAATAAATTGATATGACTTTTGTAATTTTACGTTTAAAAATCGCAAATATAATAGTAAATCTTTAATTAAAATATTAGAAAGTCTTAAAGTATAAAAACTAGTTAAAAAATTAAAGAATATTATTATATTTTAAATTTAACATTAAAAAGGTGAAACCTATTTTATAAGAATATCTATGCATTATTTCGTTTTCGTTTTACCAGGAATAAATTATTTAAGCTTAAAATTTAAAAAAAAAAATTATTATTTATTAACGTAGTATCAACTATTAATAAAAAATATTTGAATATTAACGCTTTACGCAAAGATTACGATCAAGACGAAATTTAATATAACTATTTAAAAAGAAAATGTTTATTATAGAATAATTAATAATTAATATTTCATGAAAATAAAATTTAAGTATAATTACTTAAACAGTGTATTATAAATTAATTTATATATTATATAAGTAAATTACTTATTTTTTAAAAGTTTACAACAATAAAGGTAAATCAAATTATTATAAAGTAATAAATTAATTTGTATTAATTAAATATTTTAGTATTAAACATTTTTATAATTTTTATATAAATACGCGTATTATATTTAAGTTTTTTATAAATATAATATTTCCGTTTTTTTAATAGCTTTGATAACGATTATTTTCACCTTTTATTAAATACGATTATATATTATTATTTTACGTTTTCTAATATAAAAATTAATGTTTTTATGATAAATATATTTGTTAGCAATTGGTGCTTTCAGGTGCCCGCGGCTGGTGCATCTAGGCCGCAGCTGCTGCCTAGGACAGCCTTTGTTCAGGAACTATCCTTTGTACAGCCAAACGTATATGTAAGGGCGATTGCTCCCAGACTCCTTCAGTCTTTCCTAGAACAACTATGCGCTATTTGCCAGATTCCTGCATTTGATCACTGTGACTGCTGATAATATTATTTAAAATACACCTATTTTGAATGTTCCGGGGATTATTAATCATATAAATCGTTTGGTAAAATTATAGTTTTTTTTTCCTAAAAAAGAATTTATATAAGGATATTAAGTTATTTTCGATTAACCTAAATTAACCGAGTTAATTATATTTATAAACGAGTTATCTTAATAATTTTTATTTTTTTCATAAATATATATGTTATTAAAATAATTTAATAATACTTTTTAAAAGTTTTCGTAAATATGATAGTAAAAGAATTAATAAAGGGAAATAAAGAAATTATTAACGTTAATAATATTAAAGTTTTATGTCGAAAACAAATAATTAAAATTAAATTAATCTAACATTAGGTTGTAAAAATTCGAATTTAATACTGTTAATTATTATAACAGTTTTAAACCTATATAAAACCCGGTGAAATAAATGTTTAATATTAGATATAACGTTACGTTACATAAAGCTTTATATATATATAAAAATAACGCGTGTTAATACGATAAAATAAAGTATATTAACAAGCTAAATAAAATATAAAAAAGTTAATATATAAAATATAATGATATTATTAATTTTATATTACTTTTAAAATACGTTTAAATACTAATCTGTAGTTAAATACAAATTGGGTATCGGCTAACTAATATAAAAATAGCTTGTTCCGATAAAAATAATACATAAAAATAACGCTTAATTTTAAAAATTAGCTATTTATAATTACTTACGTTATAAGCAAACGACTTAAATAAGGAAACGGACCGTTTTAAAACATTTCGCGATAATAAAATAAAATAAATTAATCAGATTTTTCGTTATTAAATATATTATAATTTTCTTATAAATACCCATAGTATATCCGGGTTTATCGCAAATTTTATATTTTCGTTTTTCTTGTAAATCTCTGAATTATACTTACTTCTAACCTTTATTAATTACGTTTTCTTATTATCACTTGTCTTTTTCATTATAAAAATCCGTATCGTTTTTATAATAAATATTTTACCGTTTTAAAAAAATGGTTTTAGTTGTCTGGCTGATATAAAAAAAGTAATTTACTATATAAAGGTAACTGCTTTATTTCGCGAGAAAAAGGATTTTATATAAAAATATAAGGTTATATTTATTAAAAATTAACCACTTTAAATATGTTTATTAGCAAGTTAAATTTACCAATTTTAATTTTCTTTATAAATAGCCTCCTTGTTATAAATCGTATTAATTACATTGTTAAAAGGTTTTGTAAATAAATCATTAATAAAATTAATAAAGCTAAATAAAAAAAGATTAATATAAATATAAATAAATCTATTAATTCGATAAGAACACGATTAAAATTAAATAAAATAAGTTAAAAAATTAAAGTCGATAAGAAATATAGCTATAAAAAATATAATAATATTATTAATTTTATATGAAGTTTTAAATTCGAGTGAGTAATACTTTCCGTAATTATTAAATATAAAAAACAGTTTAAACTTTTTATATAGTTGAATATAATTATCGGAATATTTAATTTATTTTAAATTTATATTATTTATCGTTTAACCGTTGTTATTTATAAGAATTCTTTAATTGAATGAAAGTAAATTATTAGCAAACTAATAAAAAAAGTAGTTTTTTTAAGTAAAAGAAAAAAAAATACTGTTTAATTTTAAAATTTACTAATCTTTATTATTATAAATGTTTCCGATGTCTTTATTACGGTTATTTAAATCTATTCCGTTTTTTAATCTTAATAATAATTATATTTACTATTAGTAAAAACTTTAATAAAAGAAATTTTTAATATAATTATACATATTTTTTGTAATACCGTATTTCGTAATTATAATTAAAATATGTTTAAATTAATTAAGAAAGTTAGACGTTTTATTAATTCAGATATATATAGTAATACGTTAAAGAAATAATAAATTCATTATCTTCTAACTATCTAAAACTTAAATAACAAAATATTTATATGTTTAAATTAAGTTTTCGTTTAATAATTAATTTCTTACAGCCGGGGTTAGCTTTTATAATTTACAAATAATATCGGTTCGATTACATTTAACGTAATATCGAAGATTTAACCTAATTTAGATAATATTATATATAAAACTAAGTTTTTTATAATATAATGTTTTATAACATTAATATTAAAAAATTTAATCCTTTTGCTTATTTTAACCCCTTTTTTATATTTTACGTTTTTATAAATTATTTTTTAATTTTTTATCTTTTTATTATGATGAAAAAATCCATTAAAAATTCGATTTCATCAAAGTTATAAATATTTCTTATATTACTTTATTTCGTAATTATAATCCGAATAACGTATTATATAAGAGAGTCGGCTATATAAGTGAATCGGCTACTTTTTAGCACTTTTTAATAACAAATTCAAATAAAATAATTAGGACGCAATAAATTAATTTAAATTAATTAGATTTCTTATAGTTAAACGTCTTGATAATTTCCTTACAAATACGCGTATTATATCCGGGTTTGCCGTAAATATTATATTTCCGTTTTTTTGTTTAAACTTTTTTATAACGATCATTTTTAGATTTTCTTAATTGCGATTATTTATTATTTTCTTTTTTTAGTTATAAAGCTTTTAACTTTATTACAGTAAGCGTTTCCTTTTTTAAAAATATATATTTGGTTTTCTGGCGTTTACTAAAGACGTGGTTCGTTTCGCGAAAATAGCCGTGTCTTTTTTACGGAAAAAAAAAATCATTCGTACAAAAGTATTAGGTTACTTTTTATTAAAAGATTAACCGATTTAAATATGTTTATTAGCGAGTTCCCCTGGTAATCTTTAAATTTTTTATAAATAATATCTTTATTAAGTTTTTTTAATAATATTTTTAAAAGTTTTCGTAAGTAGGTAAATAACGAAATTAGTAAAAGTAAGTAAAAAAACGGTCGGTATAAATATAACTGGAACTATTAATTTAGAAAAAACGTAATTAAAATTAAATAAAATAGGTGCCGCTTTTACGAATTCGAATTTGATATTGTTAATTATTATGATAACTTTAAACGCGTTATAAAAGCCGGCGATAAAATATTTTTTAATAATATAAATAACATAATATCGTATAATATTTTCGATATATAACGAATAAGCGGGTTTTAAAAGGGAAAAATAGGATATATCGAAAAGTTAAAGCCGATAAAAAGAATAAGTCCGTACATAAAATGTAATAATATTAATAGCTTAATAGTATTTTTCAAATTCGATCGAATAATAATTTTTATAACCGTTAAAAATAAAAAAACGTTTCGAACGTTTAATACGCGTTTTAATATATTTATCGAAACATTTAATTTATTTTACATTTACTTTATTTATTACTTAGCCGTTTCCGTTTATAGAAATTTTTAAGTTAAATAGAAGTGGGTTATCAGAGAACCAGCGAAAAAAATAGTTTTTCCCGGTAAGGATAATAAATAAAAGCAAGCCCTAGTTTTAAAAATTAATAATCTTTATTATTATAAATTATTCTCGATATTTATATTAAGTTTATTTAGGTTTATTATATTTTTCGGAATTTATAACTATTATATCTCTTATTATTAAATAGTTTATTAAAATTTTATTTCGTTAAAGTTATAAATATTTTTTTTCGCAATACCGTATTTCGCGATTATAACCCGAATAAGTTTAAATTATTTACGAAATATTTTCAAATTTTTATATAAAATTTTATAATAATTAATTTTTTACTTTAAACGCGTTTTAAGTTTTTTTTGCGGTGTGATAAAGTTAGAGGTTTAATTAGTTCCGATACGTATTGTAACGCGTTAGGTAAGTAATAAATTTATTATATTTTTAATATATTAATGCCGGATAAAAAACGTTTATATATTTAAGTTAAGGATTTGTTCGATAATGGATTTTTCTTTCGGTCGGCGTTAGTTTTTGCGAATTAGGGACGATATTAGTTTGGGAGGATATACCGTGGTATCGGTTTTTTATGATAAATACGAGGATATTATAAATAAAATAAAGTTTTTTATAACTAAGTTTTAGGTTTTGTTTTTTAACTTGGATAGTTAAGGTTATCCTAGCTTTTTTTATAAGACGTTTTATAACGTTAGTATTAAAAAATAAATGTTAAAAGTTAAAAAGTAAGAAAGTTAAGTAAATTGGCCGATTTGCTTATGTAGCTCACTCGCTTGTATAGTACGTTAAGTTTAAATTATTTACGAAATATTTCTAAATTTTAATACAAAACCTTTTAATTCTATCGTTTTCCATTTAAATAAATTTTAAATTTTCTTTAATATTTAATAAAACTAAAAGTTTTATTAATTCCGATATGTTTTATTATATATTAGGTAAATAATAAATTCGATCTGTCTTTAATATATTAAAGTTAAATATAAAAAGCTTTAATAATCGATTTTTTTAAGTTAATGTTACTTTCCGCAAATTAAGAATAATATTAACTCTGTATATTTTATCGTCCTATCGGTTTTTTAATATAAATTCGAGAACGTTCTATATTATATATAACCGTTAAAGATTAAATTTTGATTTTTTTAACTTAAACGAGTAAATATCTCTTCGTTCTTTTATAAGTCGTTTTATACTATTAAGACTAAAAAATGAAAAATTAAAGTTACGTAATTAAAATAACGTAAGCAATAAAGGATCCCTTTATATAATACATTATTAAATATCTTTACAAAATTTAGATTATAAAATCTTTAATTAATTATATATATTTTGATATTTATATAATTAAAAACATTTCGATATATCTTATATATATTATATATAACGGATATGCATTATACTATCCTAATTACAAAAAGTATAATATATATAATGCAAGGTTATTAGGTTTAAGCCGTATTATCCAGGCTAAGCTAAAGATATAAAATAATTACACCAATAATTAATATAATAAATACTTTATCCAGTATTTTCGAATACGGTAATTATTAATAGTTTTTACGGTAACGATAAATTATATTTCGGTTACGAAAAGCCTTATCCCGATACCGACTATTACGCAATGCCGACAAACTTCGACCTTAATAAACCTTATGCCCTCTAGCTGGTTTAGCAAGGGGAATTTCAATAATTTAAGAGATATTAAGCTTTTCGCGGTAAACCTTAAGTCCGTATAAGATAGCTGCTTTGCGACCTTTCGCCAGTCTTACGACTAAAAGTATCAGATGTCAGCTAGGAAAAAGGGCTAGGAACTCCAGACCAGCCACCTTCATTAACCTCGATCAATCTCAGGGCTAAAAAAAAGGCGTTAATACGATAACCAGGTAAAAAATACTTGGTACTAAATTACCTTCTCAAACCCCTATTAATCAAAACAACCAAAACTATACAACCACATCAGTACAAAGTACAAAACCATATTAATTAGCACCTAAACACCAAATTAAAAACTCGCCATACCGGCCAAATCCGAATATAAAGTCCCAATACTCCGTACCTCCGGAATCTCGACGGAAACGGTCTCGATTAAATTACCCAACCTAAATAAAATAATCGGCCGAACAAAATATATCGATATTTTTATCGATATTAATAACTTATCCGAAAAAAATTAAATTTTATTTTTAATTTTCGAATACGATTTAATTTAAAACGGCGAAAATAATCGATTTTTACGTAAACTTATATTAAAAAATATCCGGTTTATAAACAAATTACTAATAAAATTAAAAAATTACGAACGATAATTTATCCGGTTGTTCCGGATTATAAAAACCGTTTAAAATTCCGTTAAAAATGGTCGTCGATAAGGGCATAATTAAGCAGTCTGTGAAATTAAAATTTAATAAAACTTAATAACCAATAATATAATTTATCTATTTAGTTAATTTAGTTCCACGGTTACGTTTCCTCTAAGGAGAATAATATATATAATATAATAATAACTTTAATACTTTTAAAAACAGATATAATAATAAACCGTATTTAAGTAAGTTAATATATTATGTTACTTTAATTATTAAATTTTTTTAAAACTTATGGTGTTTTTATATATTTGATTTTAATGTAATTTTAAATTATTTAAAATTATAAGCTTTTATTATTAAAGATTTTTAATAAAGTATTACATTTTTTTTCTAATTCGGAATAAGTAGGTAATATATTTTTTATATTTTTAATTATATTCATCTCAAAACTTAAGATTAATATATTTAGGTATATTATCATTATATTTTAATTTTACTAGTAGATTTCCTATAAATAAAATATTTTTCTGTATAAATTTAGCTAAAAGTCCATTATTTTTATATTTATTGATTAAATTGTATTAAGAAATTTAAAATAAAATAAAATATTTATAAAAAATTAACATTAACGTATTATACAAGCGAGCTGTATATATAAGCGAACTGTACAATTTTTAGTATATCGCGATAATAAATTCGAATTAAATAATTATAATATATTAAATTAATTTAAATTAATCGGATTTTTTATTGTTAGATACTTTTATATCTTTCTTATACATACGCGTATTTTGTCCGGGTTTGTCGTAAACGTTACATTTCCGTTTTTTCGCCTAAACCTTTTTACGATAACCCCTTTCGGCCGTTACCAGCTACGATTGTTTATTATTACCTTTTTTTATAGCTATAAAAGCTTATATTTTCTTTATAATAAATTTTTTTTTAAAAAACGTTTATTTTTAGTTTTTCGGTCTTTATTAAGGACGTAATTCGTTATACGAAGGTAACCGTTTTTCTCCCGAAAAAAAGCGATTTCGTATAAAAGTAACAGGTTATTTTTTATTAAAAAACTAATCGATTTAAATATCTTTGTTAACGAATTACCCTGGTAATTTTTAATTTTCCTTTATAAATAACGTCCCCGTTAAATCGCTTTAATAATATTTCGAAAAGTTTTTACAGGTAAGAAAATAACAGAATTAATAAAGGTAAATAAAAAAACGGTCGGTATAAGTATAACTAGAATTTTTAATTCGGAAAAAACGCAATTAAAATCGAATAAAACAAATCCCATTTTTGCAAATCCGGATGTAATATTATCGCTTATTATAATAACTTTAAACGTATCGTAAAAGCCGGCGATAAAATTTTCCTTAGTAATATATATAACGTAACGTCGTATAAAACCTTCGATATACAGCGAATAAACGGGTTTTAATACGGAAAAACAAAATACGTTAAAAGGTTAAAATCGATAAAAAAAATAAGTAAATATACAAAATATAATAATATTATTAATCTTACAGTAATTTTTGAATTTAATTAAATAATAACTTTCATAACCGTTAAAAATAAAAAAACGTTTTAAACCTTTAATACGCGTTTTAATATATTTATCGAAATGCTTAATCTATTTTAAACCTAATTTATTTATCATACAGCTATTTTCGTTTACAGCAATCCTTTAATTAAATAAAAATACGTTATCGGCGAACTAACGAAAAAAGTAATTTTTCCCGGTAAAAATAATAAATAAAGGTAAGGCCTAATTTTAAAAGTTAACAACTTATATTACCGTAAATTATTCCCTATTTTCTTATTACGCCTATTTAAATTTTTCACGTTTTTCGGCATTTGTAATTACCATACTTATTACCTTAAAAAAACTTATTAAAAACCTTATTTCGTTAAAGTTATAAATATCTTTTTCCGTAATACCGTATTTCGTAATTATAACCCGAATAAACTTAAACCATTTACGAAAAACCTTTAAATTTTCGCATAAAACCCGTTAATAATTTATCTTTCGATTTAAACGTATTTTAAATTTATATTACCGTTTAATAAAATTAAATATTTAATTAACCCCGACATATTTTATAACGCGTTACGTAACTAACAAATTCGTTATATTTTTAACATATTAACCCCGGATAAAAAAAATTTGCGCATTTAAATTAAAGATTCGTTCGATAATCGATTTTTCTTTAATCGGCATTAATTTTCGCAAATTGAAAACGGTATTAAATCGGGCGCATTTGCCGTTAATTCGCGTTTTTAAAATAGTAAATAGGACATCATAAATAAAACTAAGCTTTTTATAACTAAGCTTCAGGTTCCGTTTTTTAGCCTAAACGGCTAGGTTTATTTTCGCTTCTTTTATAAGCCGTTCCATATTATAGTTATTAAAAAATAAGTAATTAAAGTTAAAAAGTTAAAATAATGAAAAAAGTATATAGCTCGCTTATATAATACGTTAATAAAAATATTAATAATTTATTTACCGGACGATTTAATATATATCGGATAATATAAATAAAAATATTTCCGTTAATATTTTAAAAATACGAAATAATAAGATATAATGTTCGAAATAATAAATATATTTATATTATTTTAATTTAAAATTTCAAAAAATCGTAAATTACTAAAAGTTCGTAAAGTCTCTATCTTATACGCATTTAAAGTTTACTATAAAAAGCTAAACAGTTTTAAGTTACTATTTATTTCCCAGACAATTCCCTTTATTACATTAAGATGTAACCTTGATTAATGTTAAAGCTTATTAATATTGCGTAATTAATCTATATAATCTATTATAAGGCTAAAAACTACCACTAAGTTTAATTTTCGAAAACATTAAGTATAATATTTATTTTATTAATTATTATCATAAGCATTCTATATATTTACATTAGTTTAAATACATAGAATTAAACTACTATAACCATTTTTTCAATTTTATTAAAATTATATTTTAAATAAATTATAATTATAAATAAATATTAATATTAATATCTACTCGGGGTTATAAATTCTTAAGAAAATCATCAACTTATCGTTTTACTTCTTTTAAGTATTATATAAATAAATATATTATACACTTTTATTAATATTAATCTATATACATCTTTTTTAAATGGCTTGATATTTAAATCATCGCTGGTTTTAATAGTAAATAAATTAAACACACTTATATTCAACCATTTTTAATATAATATCAAATTATTTTAAAAAGCTAGAATAAAGCTACAGAAATATTTCGAATTTACTATATATTAACCGGATTTATTAAAATAGTTATTAAATACAAACGGGCAATTAAAAATCGTATTAATTTATTATACGACTATAATAGTTTCTTAACTATATAAAAAATAAAAACTACGAGTTTTAAAAGAATATATATTATCGATAAATTTCAAACTTATTTAAGAACATTTACGTAACAAGTATGTATAGCTATATTAGAATAATATTATATTAAATATTTAATAACGTAATAATACTTTAAAATAGAAAATATATCTCTTTTATTTAAATATTAATCGACAGACTTAAAAGTTTATAAACTTAAAAATCGGAACCCTTTTTTTAAAAAAAAAATACTACATAATATAACGATAATAATAAACGAAAATACAGATTATTACTAATATTAAAGTAACGCTGAAAACCGTATAGCTTATTATTTCTATATTTATTTAAAAAATTTAAGCTTTTTTTATTTTTTTCAGCATAGTATTTTATAATACATGTAACTTACTGTCAGGGGCTAAGGGACTGCAAGGGGTTCTACTTATCACTAAGACGATATCAAGCGTCCAACATGTCATCACTACGCTATCGTTACGATACCTTTGCGAGATAGCCGTTATATAGCTAATTGCTTATTCTCCTCTTAAGGAAAAATGTAACGGCTAGGCTAGTTAACCAATTATTAAACTAAATCATACGGTTTATGTTAGCAGTTATATTACGGGAATCCGAGCAATAAAGATAATTTAGTTACGTCTGGTAATAACAAAAATATCTTAAATAACCAAGTTATATTATAAACTAATGCTATTTAAACTATAAAATAATAAACGTATATATCCTTTATTTTATAAGCTAGATATATAGTAAATTTCGAAATTCTCGAAAATCTAATATATATTAAATTCGTATGGTTCTATATAAATTCAATTAGATCTATATTACAAAGACAAATCCAGTTTACGTAACCGTTCTACGTAAATCCGATCGTTTTTAAAGGCTAGGCCGGTCGGGTCGTAACACGATTCCCCCCCTCTTAAAGATCTTTACCCTTAAAGATTTTTTTTTTTTTGTCTTCCTAGTAAATCATTAACACCTTACTATGGCAGGTCGTATAACTAATCATAAACCTCGCAAACGTCCTAATTAAAAAAAAGCCTTAAATCTTTAGCTGCTTATATTATTAAGTTTGGTTTTAACGTTATGCCGTATACGCCTTATTTCGAAAAGGGCATTAAGTGCTAAATAATTAAAGAAATTTATCGCTATAACGAATATATCAAACATCGTTATCGTTATAACGGGTCGGGTATTCCTATTAACTCCCTACGTCATATCGGGAAAAAAAGGACCGTTTTAATCGTAAAAAACCGTTACGGAAAAAACCGTTACGGAAAAAACCTTATTACGGCTTTAATAAAAAATAAAAGAAAATTTAGTACGCAAATAGCGTAACATCGACAAGGCCATTAATCGCCTTTTCCGATTAAAGTATTAAAAAAATTCCTTTACGCTTAAAAAGTTAAGATTATCGCTTATAAGCTTTAATCTATAAATAAATTAAAAAAGCAAAAAAGTCTAGAAACTACTATTCCGGTCTTATCAAGTATAAAAATACTTAATTAATCAAGGATTACTAATACCGACTAGTTGCCTTTAAGTAATATAAATTAAGATGCCTTTAACCCTAGTAACTTCGGCGTTATTAATAAAAATTCTATAACAAACGCTAAATACTAATAAGGTTTTTAACAAATTCCTAAATATTGTCGGAATTTAAATAATTCTTCTACTTAACTAAATACTAAATAAATTCTTTTTCTTTCATCATATCGAATATTTTTTCTGCTTCGTATATTAATATATCTTCCTCCACTTCCCTCTCGTATTCGGTATTAACTTTAATCGTATCCGCTACTAACTCGAATAAAAAAATATGAAAAACTAGATAAAATTTAACTTTAAATAACAACTCTAATTAATAATTATTTTTTTAAATTCTTTTAGTAATTTTGCATAAACCGATATATTTAAAATCGAATTTTTAATTTAGGCGTTTAATTTTAATGTTTTTAGTAACTAAATAAACTATCTCCTATTTTAAAAAAAATTAATCTTCTCGATTTTTTTTAATTATAATACTTATTTATGTATTTACGTACAAACTAAAACTTTATTTTTATTTCTTAATATAATTACTTAAATTATTTTAAAATAAAAATTACTTTAACATTAATTAATCCTTTTTTTCATATTTCTCTATAAACTTCTAGAATAAAACTAAAATTAGCAATTACTAAAATCGTTTAATACTATCATAATAACTAATATTATAAACTAATTATACAATAAATAATTTTTAAACCCAATTATTTTCTTCATAATTAACGTAATATCGTAAATATATTTCTAATATTTAATTAATTTTTTCCGTTTATTTATCAGTTTAAAATTTAAAAGCGCTTAATAATTTAATATTTAAACCGAATTATATTATTACTTTCTACCAAAATTTCGAAATAAAAATTATACATTTATCTAAAATAATTTCTATTAATAACCCGTAAATACTACATATATATCGAAAAAGAATATATGCCATTTATTCGGCATTTATATTTTCGTTATAAAGTAAAAAATAAAGAACATTTATAAATCGATTAATAATTACCAAAACGCTATTATAATATATGCCTATAACTAAATCTTTTAATAAAAGAATTTATAATAAAATTAAATATAACTATATATTATAATCGCTTAACGACTAATAATAATTATAATTTTGCATATAATTTATATCCTTTAACCTTTACTTTAATATAAATATTACATTAATATATTACCTTTTATACTATTAATTTTATTTTAAGGAAATAATATATCCGTTATAAACGTTTCAAAATTTTATAAATCCCTTAATATTCGTATAATTAATATTTATATATTTCTTATATTAAATCTTTTTAATATTTTTAAATAAGTTATTATAATATCGCTATATCTCTTAATATATATCCGTTACAAACATTTTAATAATATTAATATGTCGTTATTGTAAATATCCTTTTAATATTCGATCGAAAATAATTCCATATATTTTTACTCTAAAATCTTCTAAATCCGGTCGTTTATTAAATATATCCATTTTATAATTTTCTAATCCTTTACGATAAATAATAAGGTAGTTAAATTTTAAAAGATATTTTACGTAACGTAATTATTATCCGATTAATTCTTTAATAATTACAAAGTAAAAGATATTTTTATAGTTTATATATACCTTTACCTAATATCGGTTTCCTTCAAGATAATATCTAAATTCCTTAAAAGCTTTAACGATAGCCAGGAATTTTTTATCGTAAATAAAGTAATTTAATTCAATACCGTATAATTTATAAAAATAAAAGGTAATAAAATATAATTTTCCTTATTCATTTCGTTAATAAACTATTATTTTAAAATAAAATCTAAAACGTTAATTTTAAATTTTTCTAATTTATTTAAATTATATATTATTAAAACCGATTTGTTAATTAAAACGTTTTTAAATTATCGGAAAGCCTTTTTCATAATCGGGGCTTATATAAAACGTCGAGCTTTCTTAATAAGTTCCGTTAATAACATTACGATCTGGCTAAAGTATTGTATAAATTGTTGGTAATAATTAATTAATTTAAGGAATACTTATATCTTAGTAATATTATTAAATATTTTCTAATCCTTAACTACAGTAATTTTCTTAAGGTTTATTTTAATATATTATAAAGTAATAATATATTTTAAGTATTTAATTTTCTAAATATAAAATGTATTTTTCTCGGGATTAACTAAAAAGTTAACGTTTTATAAAGCTTATAAAACCTTATAAACGTATTCTACATGCTCCCTTTCTATCTTTAAATAAATAAGGATATCGTCGAGGTAATATATAATAAAACTATTAAGATACTATCGGAGTACATAGTTAATTATCCGTTAAAAGGTTGCCGGTACGTTCGTGAATCCGAAAAGCATAATAAAATATTTAAATAATTTATATTTTATTCTAAAGGCTATTCTCCATTCATCTTCTAGTTTAATTTGAACTTAGTTATACCCTTTTTATAAGTTTAAAGCTATAAACCACTTAACGTCTCATAATTAATCTTTAATTTCAGTAATTAATGGTAACGATATTCTATTCTTAACGGTAATATTATTAAATTATTAATAATTAATAATAAATCGTAATTTTCTATTTTTTTCGTAGGACGAAAAATATTAAATATCTTGCTAATAACTTAAAACGTTATATATATCCTTTTCGTAGTTTATCTTCCAAATAATTACGAGAAGTATATAATTTTACTTTATTTAAATTATAGATGCAATAAAAAGTAATTATTTTACCGTTTTTAAACGTTATCTTATAATTTTATTTATTATATTATAATAACTTCGTATCCAATTTTTGTAAAAAAAGATTTTATACTTATAATACTGTAATAATATTTTCGTTATTCACTTTAATAATTTCTCGGGCTATATTTATCAGTTATCGTTTATTTATTAAAATTGTACTTTAAAACTTATTATAACGCGCCCGATTCTCTTATTATATCTTTTATTCTAAATATATCTTTTTTTTTAGGTAATAAAGTATTTATCGTATCCTTATATTTACATTTATTGTTTTTATCGATTGAATATTAAAATTTTACATTTTTTTCGTTTTTTCCTATATTAAGAAATAAATGAAAACTTACTTATTTAATTTTCTAATCTATTAAAAGGTTATATTAACGTAACTATAGTTTTCTTAAAATTATATCGTATTTATTTAATAAATAATATCGAAATTAAGAATATATTTCCTTTTTTTAATAAAGGTTTTAAAGCAATTAATTTTATATTTAATCTATTTGTAGTTACAAATAAATTTCTAACCTTCGGTATTTTTGATTATATAAAAATAACTTTTTTATAAGAGTTTTAATTGATTTATTATTTCTAGATTAATATAATTTACAGTTATTACTTTGTAATCCATTATTGCGGTATACCAGTTTTTCTTAATTCATATTTATACTATTAAAACGTTATTACCTATAACTCTAAATATTGCGTTTAAAAATTTTTTAAAATATAATGGTTTCACTTTTTTTCTACGTTTTCCTACGGCTTTATTTCAGAAAACGTCCTGCTTTTAAAAGCTAGAATAATTCCTTAATTTCGGTAACTCGTTCCGCATTTTATTATTAAAGGTTTTCGATTTATTATTTTAAACGAATTACTTATTCCTAAAATTAATCACATTATTATCGTATTCTTTATCGTTTATAAATTTATTTTACGAATTTTTCTTTATAATTAGCAAGGATTTTAATAATTTCTTTATCTAGTAATATTAACTCTAAACTGTTATTTTTTTCCTATTAAACCTTATCTTTTATATCTTATTAATCCGTTTTGGCGAAACTTTTGATTTTTTCCTTAATTACCCGTTTATCTTCTAAATCCGTAATAAAAATTAATTAAATATTTAAATCAATAACGGCTTGCTAACAGTATTTTTTACTATCCTCTAGATTAATTCTTTCTCTGTTTAGTAATCGTACCATTTAAAATAGCAAAAAAGGTTTTTTTATAGGTATAATTCCCCAGATGGCCAGCTTTATACTGCTACCTTCTAATCGATTTCGTCTTTATTTACAAATGATTACAAATATCAATATTATTATTAATTATTTTTATTAACTTTTTTTATTTTTTAAAATCAAACCTTTTTTAATACATTCGGGTTATACGTTAATACATTATTTCTTTTTACTTTTAGTAAAACTGGTATTTAGGTTTATTACAATAGATAACGTAAATTTTCGTATGTCGTTTTATTTCTCCTAGGCAAAGGTTTTTATTTTATTCGTAATATTCCCGTAGCCACTTCTGTAGAGCCCGTTAGCTCTGTTTTTATCGTTGTTTCTCCTATTAGAACTGAGCGTGTAACCTTTTTTCAGTGAAACTTTTCCATTCTGGATGATTTTCGTACCATTGTATTACCGTGTATCGTAGTTGGTAACTGCTTTTAGGTCGGATTATATTAATTGATTTTTTATTGTTTTTTAAATTGTCGATTGTCGATCTTTACCGCCTCCGTAATGTATTTACCTAAGGGAACTAGCCGCTTAAATTTAATAATCTCGTCCTTAATATCGTCCTTTAATTCCTTATAAAACATGTTAATTAAGGCGTTATTTTCATTATTTACTTATCTTATTTTAATTATTAGGTTTCGGAATTCCACTATATATTTAAACGCTAGTTCTTTTTATCGTAACTGTAAAATTTTCTATATAGCGGTTCGTTCTTTATTAAGGTTACCGAAATTAGCCTCTAATTTTTAATCGAAGTTAAAGTAATTAGCGAAAAGTTCTTTAATGGATGTTTTTATATCGTCCTTTACATTCTCTAGGTAATCCTTTATGGTCGGTTTAAATTAATTAAATACGTTTCCGTTAAGGAATGCTGTAACAGTAAGGATTTAGTCCTCGGGATTGTTAAATGTTAAAAACTGCAGATATATTCGTATTTAAGTAAAGAAGTTTTATATATTAATTTTTCTATTATAGGGTTAAAGTTTCTTAACCTTAATTTTTAAAATGTTAAGGTTCTTTTTGGCCGATTTTTTAAATTGCAAAACTTCGGCCTTTAGTTTTTTAAGTTTGTCCTGAAGTTATTAAATAACGGTTGTTTTTTCGGTATTAGGGGCTATTTCGACAATTAAAAATTACTGAAAGTTTAATAATAATACTAAATAAAAGTTTATGACGTATAACGGTTAGGTTAATTAACCAACTATTAAACCAAGTTATGCGGTTTATATTAATAATTATATTACGGAAATCCAAGTAATAAAGATAATTTAGTTACGTTTAGTAATATTAAGGGTATCTTAAGTAACCAAATTATATTATAAACTGATATTATTTAGATTATAAAATAATAAGTATATATATCTTTTATTTTGTAAGCTAGATATATATTAGATCTCGGAGTCCTTAAGGATCTAATATATATTAGATTTGTATAATTCTATATAAATTCAATTAAATCTATGTTATAGGGAAAGATCTAATTTACGTAACCGTTTTACGTAGGTCCGATCGTTTTTAAAGGCTAGGCCGGTCGGGTTATAATAAAAAGGGTATGGTTTAAACTAGTTCTTAATATACCTGTATTATTCCCTTACTTTAATCGTAATATATTTAATATCTATACTAAAACGTTATATTTAAAACTTTATTCTAAGTCGTAATATTAATTAAAAATAATTTTGAAATGTTAATCAGGAATCATTCGTTTAAAAAAGGAATATATATAAATTAAAATTTAAGTTAAATGGGGAAAAACAAATTAATTATGTAGAGAAAAAATGAAAATTAGAATTATTAAACAGAACGATAGATAAGCGAATTTAAACTAAGTACCGAGATTTATATATTTATGCAAGGTCCTTACGTTCAAGCCGTATTATAATACATTAATATTATATATTTTTCGAAGATAAATTTAGCAAAGGTTTTATCGTAAAAGAGTAAAAATATTATAAGTTTTAAAACCATAATTATTAATTTAATAAAAAAAGATTACATCGCTTTATATAGAATATTGATTTTTTAACCGACCCTAATCTTATTAAGCTTTAATATTACTTATTATTTTCTTTCTCTGTATTACTTTCTATTAACATAAAGTTTTATTACATTTAATATATTAAATTAAAATTTGAAATTAAAATATATAATGTTAATAATTACTAACTTTAATTATAATTTATATAATTTTATTATGTATTAATAATTACTAATATTAAATAAACAAAATTTTATTTCAAATATACCGGTATTAATAATCTTAATTTTAGAAAGGTTTTAAAGATATTATAAAAATTGTAAAGAAATTTCATTTTACTATATATAAAATATATTTTCGATATAAATAAGTTAACCTATTTCTTTACAAAATATTAGGTGTAAATTTTCTCGTCGATAGAAAATAAATATATAGGTAAAACGTAAGAATACTATTTATAACTCAAAATCTTTCGAAATTTATCGACTAAGAATTTTATAATAGTTAGAAATATAAAACGAAAGGCTCTTTTTATATAGGTTCCAATATATTTATTTTAATATTAAATACATTTCGTATTTACTATATTCCTCTTTTAATAAATTTAATATGTACGATTATACTACTAAATGCTTTATTTATTAAAGTAGTAATTATTGATAATAGAAAGAACTTTTAATTTATACTTTTTAAATATTATAAATAACAGATCGTATATATGATTAGTACATGAATTAGTTCTGTACATATATATATAGCTAGATACTCGAATAGAACTAACCTTATTAAAAAAACATATAAATATATCAATATAATTAAATTATTTAAATTTTATTTTACTTTACTTATTTAGTTTTAGTAAAATTTAACGATCTTGTTAATATTTTACTTTTATCACCCTTATACTTACTTTTCCTCGCTCTGGGAATTTAATCGGATTTATATTTAACGGCTAGGCTAATTAACTAATTATTAAACTAAGATATACTGTTTATATTAGCATTCGTATTATAGGAAATTAAATAATAAAATAATTTAGTTACGTCTAGTAATATTAAGGGTATTTTAGGTAATTAAATTAAATTATAAGTTAGTATTATTTAAGCTATAGAATAACGAACGTATATATCTTCCCATAATAAAAAAGATTTTTATTAGATTTTAATGTGTTCGTAGATCTAATGCCAATTAGATCGGTATGGATTTAATTGGATCTTTAGTACTAAGAGAGATCTAAATCACGTGACCTGATGCTGCGGGCTCGACCGTGCTTCGGAGGCCAGGCTTGGCTGGCCCATAACATTATATTACGTAACCTTTTTATAGTCGGAGATTATCTAGTTTTATCCCGGCCGTTTTTCCAGACCTTAGGCGGTAGGTTATAACAATTAGCCTATTATAAACAACATAACTGATATCTTCTACATCTAATAGATATTTTGCTAAAGCTATATTATTAAGCTCATAGTTGTTAGCAGAGGGAATAAATAAAAAGACGTTCTAGTTCGAATACTACTCTACAAATCTGAACCTCGGCATTGCTTCTTTAGGATTCGGAAGGCCGCCCCAACGAGTCGTGGTTCGTACTAGGAGCGACTTGGCCTCTCAACTGTCTTGAGATTGTACCTCGGCATTACCTCTTTCGGCTTCACAAGGACGCCCCAACAAGTTGTAGTTGCTACGAAGAACGACTTGGGATCCCAACCCTCTTGTCATATTAACTCGGCGATCGGTAGAGATCTGATTGGCTCACTGCCACTTTCGAAAGGCTCTTGCTTTCATGATTGGCAGCTGTTCATACTCTCACACGGAGGAGTAGTTTGGGAAGAAATGCATTATCTATGTCTGAAGCGTTTGAACTCGGCGTCATGTGAGGAAGTTTGCTAAAGAACTAAAGGTATTCCTAATATGGAGCTCTACCGAGGTTGGAGAGAGGCGAATGGTGCGAGTGGTGTGCAAGTGTTAAATTTTCCTTTCCACTGCTCTCTTGGATTTCATAAGTATATTGTCTTGTCCGTCGAGTGAATTCTACGGTTCTGCAATCCTCTCCCTTCCTTGCTTCGTTGTGTGTATGCTTCAATATGGCCTTGAATTCCCCCCCCTCTTTCAATCTAGCAAGTATGCAGACCTTCCTGCTGAAGCATTATGTCTTCATTGTTCTTGCAGTGGCATATCTCGGGCTCGTACGCTCGCTGCGTTACAAGCGCGCGAACAGGATCGCGTCTGCATTTGCGAATGGCAAGAGGCAATTGTCGAGCATGACGACGCAGGAGGCGTTTGATATTGTGACGCAGCTTCAATCGCTTGAGTTTCCTTATGCAATGAACAAGGCTAGGAGTATTGCTCTGCTTAAGGTAAGTAGCCGCCGAAGCTAATCGTATAGAATCATTAAGACCCTGTGGTGGTGGTGCTGACTAAACCATGCAGGCAGGCGGAATTCCCACAATGTCAAAGCTCTTTGCCGTCACGGGACAAAACAATACAAAGAATGCGGGAAAACGGGCAGTTGACACAGAGATCCTACTCCGCGAATCACAGACGCAACCACGGGATACAGAGCGCTACATGAATGCCGTAGCACGGATGAATTACTTCCACGCCCGGTATCGCAAAGCTGGCAAGATCCTTGACGAGGACCTCTTACACACCCTCGGCGACGGAGCCCTAGAGATTCTGCACGTCATAGATAGTGAGGAGTGGCGGAAGCTGACCGATGTTGAGAAATGCGCCGTGGGCACCTTCCACCGTAATCTGGGCGAGGACATGGAGATTCCGTTTAGGCCCCTGAAGAGCTGTGAGACGGGGTGGCGGGACGGGTTGCATTTTGTGACGGAACTGATCGAGTGGACCAAAGAGTACGAGAAGCAGGTTGCGAAGCCGACGGCGACAGGCGATCAGTACGTAAGAGTGTATGTGGATTCGGTGACAAAGGGGATGCCGAAGGGGGTTACGACGTTTATGAGGAAAGTGGTGGGGTCGGATTTGGATGACACGATGAGGGCGAGTCTTTGGTAAGTGTGGCCTCTACTCGAGTTTCTGTATAAGAGCAAGCGTGAAAGCTAACAGCGTGTTTTTTTAAGCATTGAAGCTCCCGGGCCGTTCGTGTCAGGCCTGCTCTTTACCGTCAGAAACTTGCGCAAATTATTCCTTCGCCATTTCTCCCTTCCGCGCCCCGAGTTCCTAGCATATAGGGCTGTCTCTCCTACCCCGAACGCTGAGGGCCTTTACAACTTTAGCCACGCGGGTTTTCAACCCTGGTATATTCAGCCGAGCTTCTGGGCAATTTGGAGCCCGGGTTCACTACTGTTGAGGGCGATGGGTGCAAGGAAGCCCGGCAGCGGTGGCGATAGGTATAAGCCTAAAGGCTATGATCTGACGACCATAGGGCCAGCGCCGCAGGAGGGGAAGGGAATTAAGGAGATGGGCGCAACCATTGAGTTTATGAAGAGTAGGGGAGCGGGAGAGTGTCCGTTTGCTGTGGTGAAGCAGAAGGGGGTCGCTGCTTGAATACTAAAGGGGAGTATTGTGCTGAAGACTGGAGTTAATGGATCGGTCGAACAGCGGGGAAGAACCTTTAATATCGACCATGGTGTAGCGGAGTCTTGCTAGCTGTGGTGGTGCTGCCCCAACCGCTGTTGTCCAGCTGCCACGGCAGGCCGAAGTCCCAGAACTGGCCGGTAAAAGCTCTGCGAACCAGCTCCAGACATCCATTTCCCTCGCAGTCTCGAGGGAGCTCTGTCAGCATCTCTCCCCTCCGTAAAACGGATTATCCGCTTCTTTGTACTGTTCGAGCACGGCCTGCGGAAGGCTTTGTGGAAACAACGAATCCCAACGTACATGTATCTTAAGTGCTCCCTCATCACGTTTCCTATATGTTGATGGAGTTGGATATAGATTGCGAAATGCATGTGGTACGCAGGCATCGTGTTTACGTTATAACCAACAGGCTTAACTCGAATCTTAACCTTCCCTCAGCGAGGTCAGGCCTTTTCCTAGCTCCTTTTCCGACTTTTTCGGAGTTATTCCAGTATTACATTATAACGTTAAACTTGAGCTAATTAAATCTTAGTTCCTTAGCTTAATAACTGTATTTATTATATTACAAATAACCTTTTATCTTATTTTAGGTAAGCTTATTATTTCGGGAATGATAGTGTCTTTCTTACTTTTACTTCTTTATTATAATATTTATTTTTAAACTTATCGATTAACAAATAAAAAGTTTTTCATTTACTTGAATATAAATTAAATTATTTCATACTAATTATTAACCCAGTTTTTATAATAAAGAGAAATATCGTAATGTATTTTTTAAATTCGACTTTTATATTATAGCTTTTAATTTCTCGGAATAATTTTTAAAGTTTTCTCACTTAAGTATCCCGGTTATATTGCCTTTTATTATATTAATAAGCTTTTACTATTTGCGTTTTTTTATTTTATGCAATGAATTTTAAAAGTTAATTTTTGTATTTTAATGATAAGCTTTACTAAACGTACTAGATAAAATTATGTTAATTTTATTCCGTTTATATAATGCCAAGAATTAATACGTTACTCTAAACCTTTTAATAAACTTTACTTATTAAATATTTCTTATATTTATAAAAAAATCGAAGCGTTTTTAAGAATACGTTATATTTTCCTTTTTAAAATATTTAAAAAGCTTTTTATATATTTAATATTTTAAAAATAGGTATTTAGTTAAAACTGTATATTTCATAATATATAACTTTTTTATTAACCTTTTCTCTTGAAAACCATTTTAAATAAATTTACAAGTAATACGTTTAAATAATGAATGATTTTCTAGATTAATGGATTTTTCTTAAATAACTTTTTCTTTTTTCTCCTTTGTTCTTTAAATTTAAGCTTTTAATAAATTATATTCTTAAGTTCGTTTTCTTTTAATCAAGGCGTTAAATCTCTTTTATATAGTTCTTAACGCCGATTATAATTTCTTATAACTCGCTTAATTCTTTTAAACGTTATATAAATCGTTTTTACGAATATGTAAATTTTATAAATTTCATACCACTCCGAAGTAAAAAGCTTTATAGTATGGTATATTTCGAATTAAAGAGTATTTAATAATTTTTTTAAGATATTATCTCGCCATTTAATTATCTTATTACTTTATTTTAGTAAACTTTTACTTTTTTCATCTTTTTTAAATAACTGCTTAAAAATATTAAAAATGTTTATTTAATCCGCTTCGAGCTATTATTTTACCATTAATATTTTAAATCGTTTTTTATCTATTATTATTAAAATAATAAAGTTTTTTTCGCGTAAAACAACCCGATGGTAAATAATTAGAATAGTATTATTAAAATTTAAAATTAAAAAAAGTTATATTTAATAAAAACTTGATTATAGAAAAATATCATTACGGGAAGTAATTCGGAAATAATAAGAAAATGTTTAAAATAAGAATAAAAATAGAAAGATACTAATAATTTAAAAACCGGTAAACGAAAATAGAAATTAGAGAAAAAAATTAATAAAACAATAAAAAAGGGATTACTAATAAAAAATTAATTTAAAAAGCATTAACTAGTTTTTTATATACGGCGCCGATAAAATAAAATATACGTACCTTTATAAGCGAAATTACGTTAATCGAAAATAATAATTATATAATTATTCATAGCTATTAAAAATAAAACTTAAAAATATAATATAAAAGATTAAAAAGAAATACGACAGATTTTCGGTAATTAATTATTAAAGCGTTAATAGAATTAAAAAGACTCTAATTTACAGCACTAGAATTATAAGCATAAAAAAGTTGTAACTATATCTAAAATTACAGCGCATTGAAATTTATGCACGCCCTATTTTTATACTAAAATTCTCCAAAACTCCCAGTTTTAATAAGGGATAACTTTGTTAAAACGAACATAATAAATTTGATATATATAAATATTAAAACCTTTTTATGTAATATGTAACTTTTTTATTTTTTATTTTTTATTTTTTATTTTTACAATAGAATTTTACAGAATTATCATACAATATATAGCGTATATTATCGGATTTCTATGATTTCATGTAATTTTTATAGGGCTTAGTACGGTTTAGTTAACTTTTACCCTACCTTTACTTTTTTCGCGGAGAATTTTATATATACGCGTTATTTCTATATTTTAAAACTTATAGTAAGTAATTTTACCTTATGTAATATTTTTTCAAAAACTTTTTCAAATTATTAAATATGTATTTTACGGATAAATAAGGCCGTAAATATGTTAAGTTTTAGGCATTTTAAGTGTAAAAGTAAGGCGCGTATAAACTTTAATGCGCAGGAAGTTTTAGCTATTTCTTCCTTCTTTTAGTAAAAATAAGTTTTTTAAAATTAATAAAATATAAAATATTAATTTAAAAAAGATAATATAAATCTCGATATAGTAATATTTTTTTTTCCGTTTCTTAGCAAAATTAATATCTTACTTTACTTATTTTATATTATATTTAAAGTATTACATTAAAACGGTAAGCTCGGCGTTAAGACGTTTAAAAACGTATCTATCGAAACGAATCGACTCGGTATTAAAAAAAAGGGAGTTTTAAAATTCCCTTAACTGTTTTACTAAAAAACCGTTTATATATATAAGACCGTTATTAATTAAAAGTAAAGGCTCGTCGACGCGGTAACTTCCGAAAAAACTATAAAAAAATAAAATATCGTTTAAAAAATAAGAGGATTTAAAAAAGAGGCAAATTAACGGAAAGATTTCGAGGTAAAATAATATATAAATACGTTTACTAAGTTATCGAACGAAAACATTGCGAAAAATAAATAAATACTTATTTATATTAAAATAATTTCGATTTTAAATTAAGTTAAAAAAAGAGTTCACGAAATAATAATAACTAGAAAATATAGAAACCCGTTACTTAAATAGTTTTAATAATAATTAAATACTATAATAATAGTTCGACGAAATTTACTTATATTAATAAAGCAAAATTAACCGTCAAAATAACTATTAAAGTAAAAGAATTTTATATTAATCGTTATAATACTTAAAAAAACGGAAATTATTAAAGCTGTAAAAGGTTTACATAAAGTAAGAATTATTAATTAAAAAATAGATCGTTAAATTTAAAATTAATTTATTATATACAGCTTTAAAAAATCATTAATAATAAGTGATATATTTAATATTAAAATCCTAGTACGATAATATATTAAAATCGATATATTTAGTAACGTTAAATAGCAGGTTATTATATTTATTAAGTTAACTTAAAATTATAACGGCATTTTTTAAAAAAGATAAATAAACGAAGTATTTCCTTAATATTTAATTATAATATCGAATTTCAAAAAAACAATTCGAAAAGAAATAATAATAGTTAAAAAATAAAACAAAGCTAATCATTTTACTTTATTTATAGTAAATACGATAATACAACGAAAAATTACACGAAACGAAGGTATACTAACTTAAACTAACTGTTAAAACGTAATATAAAATTCGAAATTAACTCTGTTCCGAAAAGATTAAGGGATTTATATATAATAAATAGAATATTTTTAATAGTTTTTAAGGTGACGATAAAGTTTTGATAGCTTTATAACAACTTTAAGATTATAACAGTAGATTCATAAATATAGTAATTTATTATTAAAACGTTAAAAAGATTAAAAACTTTTAAGTTATTACTATAGAATTATTAATATAAATAAGTTTTAGTTATATTTAGTTATTTCTTTTCTTTTTATTAGAAATAAATATCTTAAAATTAGTAAAATATAAAATATTAATATAAAGAATGTAATATAATACCGGTAATATATATATATGCATTTATAAAATACCGTAGATAAATAATATATATAACTGTAACAAACCTATCATACATCCACCTGGAGGTATAAGCAGTATCCGAAATGGGGTCTTGATTTGCAGGTAACAATAGAACGAGAAATGATTCCTTAATATGTTCGTTAAAAAGATTTAAGGTACTTTTCCCTTATTCAGAGAACGGTACAGTTGCCTCTGGCTAAAAGCTTAGATTGATAGCTAAGAAGCGAAACTAAAGAGGTGCTAATTACATGAAAGACCTATTCATTATATATCCCGATCCTTAAAGTAGGTATGCCGTAAATCTAAGTAATCTATTATCTTAAATAAATTACAACTTGTATAATCTATCAGACCAAGCAGATCACCTTAAGTTACGTAACTAAAAGAAGTGGAGCAGACCCACTTCCTCTTAAGACTAGGTCTCCAACTTAGGTCTTAGTTAGAGATTTGTAACAATAACTTAGATAAAAGTTTACTAATATATTTACTTTTTAAGATGATTTATAATTATATAGTTATTATTTTACTTTTTTATTTTACTTTTTATATAAATATCTCGTATTTTTATAACTTAATAGTTGTAAACCTAGGTATCTCTTTTAATTACTACAGTTTTAAAGCCTTTATTATAATTAACCGTAAAAGATAACTAATTCGAATTTAATTTAAAAAAGTTAAATTAACTTAAAGTTTGAACTTAGTTATTATATAATAATAATTATCTCCCTAAAAAAGACGTAACCGTAGAATTAAATTAAATAAATAAATAAATTATATTATCGGTTATTAAGTTTTACTAAACCTTAACTTTATAAATTACCTAATTATACCCTTATTAATAATTATTCTTAACGGAATTCTGGACGGTTTTCGTAATCCGAAACAGCCGGATAAATTATCGTTCGTAATTTTTTAATTTGTATCGATTTAAAAGTTAAATTTCGACGTTTTTAAACCCGTTATTATTATTTTTTAGTTTTACCAGTAATTTTTTTAAAAACCGGATATTTTTTTAATATAAATTTACGTAAAAATCGATTATTTTTATTGTTTTAAATTAAATCGTATCCGAAAATTAAAAATAAAATCCGATTTTTTTCGGATAAGTTATTAATATCGATAAAGATATTAATATATTTTATTAAACCGATTGTTTTATTTAAATCGGGTAACTTAATCGAAACCGTTTTCGTCGAAATTCTGGAAATACGGAATATTAAGACTTTATATTCGGATTTAGCCGGCATATTTTGGTTATTTTGATTAATAAAGGTTTAAGAAAGTACTTTAAGATTAATTAAGGTTAAAGAAGTTGTAAAACTAGCGAAGGGTTACAAAGTAGCCATTTTATATAGACTTAAGATTTACCGCAAAAAACTTAATATCTTCTGAGTTATTAAGATTCCCCTTGTTAAACCGTAGAGCTAGAGGGCATAAGGTTTATTAAGGTCGAAATTTGTCGGCATTGCGCAAATAAGCTTCCTAAGCTGATATCAGTCGAGAAATTACGTATTTACGGGGACCTAACAGTTAGCTTTGGGATAAGGCTTTTCGCGACCGAAATATAATTTATCGTTACTGTAAAAACTATTAATAATTGCCGTATTCGAAAATATTAAGTAAAGTATTTATCGTATTAATTATTAGTATATTTACTTTATATCTTTAGCTTAACTTAAATAATACGGCTTGAATCTAACAACCTTGTATATAATAATGATTAATTAAAAACTTTAATAACTAATTAAGTTGATATTATATATAATTATATTTATTACTATATTTTAAAGTTTATTATATATATTTTCTATCTAGTTTTATTAAAAAGAAATAGTTTTTCGAAAATATTTTCCGGTTATACTATATAATTCTTTATATATATGTATTTAGTAAATGAAGTAGTTATATATATAGTAAGATATCCGAATAATACGATCTTTATATATGGAACTAATATTTTTAAATATATAGTTTAAACTTTTATTTTTTAATTAAATTAGTTAAATTTATACCTAGTTGTTATATACCGATTTATATTATTATATTATAACATAAATAATGAAGATTATAAGAATAAAATATATTAAATAGTTTTCGAAGCATTTATATACTACATTATATATTAAACATTAATTATAATTTATTAATATAATTACTTTAAGTTTTATTAACTGTTCGTAAGTTTATAACTTACTTATTTAAAAAATATGTTATTTACGCAGTAACTTATAATTTATAGCTATTAGTTACCTACCACAGCGCTATTACCTAATCCTTCGCAGGGTTGTAAAATTAGTTAGTTAGTTTAGTTAATAGGTTAACTAAAACTAACTAAGGTTGTTGTAAACTAATAACTAACTAACTAAAAAAAATTTCCGTTAAACTAATAACTAACTAAACTAACTAAGATATTAACTAACTAAACTAAATTAACTAAAGTTTTTAAAATAAAATAAAATAAAACAAATTAAATTAAAATCAAATAGATTATATTAAATAATAAAATTCACTTTAATTTATTTTAATCTTATACGAAACTTTTTTAAGGTATTATAATATATATAAAAAATCGTATAAATAAATTTAATATAAATATATAAACTTTAACTATTTCCTGTATTGTCCATTATTTCTTCTTCGTTTTTTTCGCTTTCGATTATTTGTTTTAATTCTTTTAACTCTTTAATTCTCCAACTTTTTAATAAAATAATTTCTTTAACCGTTTCTGGTAATAACCGATTTCGTGATTTAGTTATAATATTACCCGTTATAGAAAAAACTTTTTCGACTGAAAAAGAAGTAGCTGGTATAACTAAATATCTTCGAGTTAAAAAACTTAAAATCGTGTATTTATAAGTATTAGAATTTTAAAAATCTAAAGGGTAAATCTGTAAATTATTAGTATTTAAAATAAATAAAACAATTATATTAAAAATTATATACCTTTTGCGATATTAGATCTTTTTTTAAATATAAGGTTAATTCGTCGTTAATTTGCGACGTATTTAATATACAAAATTCGTTATCGGAATCCGAATTATTATTATTATTTTCATCACTCGAAAAGTCGTAATTATTTTCAGTAACGTTTATAGAATTTTTTAATTTATAATTTATTAATATATATTATTTAAAAAAAAATAATTATAAAAAATATTAAAAAAATATTAAATTACTTACCGAATAAATTCCTATTTTAATAAGCTTAAAACGTCGTTGGAAATATTCGAATAAAAATATAATAAACCGTTATTTTTAAAATGTGATCATTTAAATCGAGGATTTAAAATAACATTTAAAATATAAGGTTTATATTTCGAAATCGAATTTGAAGATAAATTCGAAGGAAAATAATTTTCGAAAAGATTTATTCCGGCTTTATTGGCGTTTATTAAATCCGTATAATAAGGTTTCTGTTAAAAATAATCAGTAAATATTTCTTAAAAAAATAAAAATATTTATTAAACTTATAAAAAATTCATTTTCGTTAATTTTTTCTTGAAAAATGCGAATTCGATTATTAAGATTATTATATATTATATAAATATATAACAACGTCTTATTTAACGTTGTATAAATTTCGCCTTGTAATTTAATTATCGGTTTAACGAATATTTCGAAAATCGATTTTAAATCCGTTAAAAAATCCCATTCGAATTCGGTTAAAAATATCGAGTTAAATTCGTTATTTATCGTATTCTTATTAACGTATAATAAAACTTCTTTTAACTTTAATACGGTATCGATCATAAAATAAGTTAAATTCCATCGCGTAATATTATTTATTATATTAATTAATTTATAATATAAATTTAAACAGGAAAATTAAAACTAACTAAATGGAATTTTTCGTTTATTAAAATCAGCTGAAATAATTTCATCCCGTTTAAATTTATCAATTTCTTCGTTAAATAATTTTCGATATTCTTATTTGTATTTAATCGACGTAATAATTCTTCGTAATTTCGATGTTATATCTTTAATAAATTAATAAATAAATCTTTTTTATATATTATAAAAACTTATTACTAGTGTTTAATCGTTCGTTATTTTCCTTTAAAATATAATTCGTATAATTATATAATTCTTCTTCTATTGTCCAATTTAATAAATAATCTGATAAAATCTTTTACGTTATTAAATTAATAATATACGTAACGCATCGAATATCGAAAACGGATAATAAATTATTTAATTTATAATAATTTATAAATCCTGTATTATTCGAAACGTTATCTCGAATAAAGCTGAATATATTTTCAATCGAAATCCACGGATATAGTTAAATAATATTTAAAATTGATTCGTATATATATAAAGCCGTATGCGATTTTTCGACTTTACCGAAACCTATTTTAATATTAATTTTAATAATAATAAAAATTTAAAAAATTAGTACTTACCGATTAATATATAATTTAATTTAAAATCGATATCGATAAAAATAACGATAACAGCTAAATACGCCGTTTGATTTATCGAAGTCTATATATCGAAAGATAAAGAAAAAAACGCCGTTATTTTCGATATGAGTTTTTAATAAAAGATTAAAATCCGATTTGGTGTTTTCGAAGCTTTAATTTAATAAAGCTTTAATTTTCCATCGATTAATAACTGGATTTAATTTATAATAAATTAATGTTATTAGTATTATTAAAAAAATAAAAATTAAAATAAAATAAAACATACCGGTTATAATAATTTAAAAGTTCGATAAAAATTTTGATTGTAATATATTAAACGATATATTATTTTCGCTAAAAAGATTTAATATTTTATTATCAGCTTCGTTTTTGTTAAAATCTTAAATCGTATTATTTCGAGTTGGTTTTCGATTATCGGTTACGTTAAAAAAATTAGATTTTTTAATATCGGTTTCTGTATATTTATTAATTAAATATTAATTAAGTAATTTTTTTTTAAAAATCTTATTTTTTTGTTTTATTTTTTCAGATTCTTTATTATATGCAATAGCAGGGTGTTTATGTTGATAATGCCGTTAAAAGTTCGAAGCTTGAAGACCTTTAACTTTTTCCGTATTTTTATAATTACACTTATTAACTAAATTAATAAACGAATTTTAAAGATATAAAATAATAAAGATAATATTTACGTTGTATACGAAATAATCATTTCTCGATCTTTATTTAAGTTAATAGATAATAAATATCGTATAAATAAATTATTCGCAAATATATAAATATTTTACTTTTCGGCTTCGGGTAATTTAAAATCCGGTTTATTATATTTCGAATTTTCAGAATTTAAACTAACAGCTTGCGAAGATATATTCGAAATAAACGAATCCATGATAAATATATATATAAACGAGCTTGAAACAGGCGGAGATATAACGGGTAAACGTATGTTATAAAGCGTTAAAGGTTGATTATAACGATATATATATATTGTAATATAGTTATATAGTAATAAACTTAATAAATAAGTTAAAAGATAAAGAAATTTAAAACGGGGGAAGCCTGACGTATTTATATTTAAAATTAAAATTCTAGATAATTCCGTTATTATATAATAATAAAATGAGATGATTAATCAATCTATTTCTAAACTTAATTATATAATGTATTATAAATAATTTATAAGCAAAGAATTCGTTAAGAAATATATAGAGTATTATGGAATATTTAAGAACTTTCTAGAATTTTCTACTTATTAATTGGATTTTTTATTATTTTTCAAGGTTACGTAATAATTTATATTAAATTAATAATAATAATATTAGTAATTTTAAATAAATAATCCAATATTAATTATTTATAAGCAAAAGAATCGTTAAGCTATATAAAGAATATTATAGAAAATTTAAGAACTTTCTAAAATTTTCTATGTATAAATTAGATTTTATAGATTTTTTATATATTACGTAATAACTTATATTAAATCAGTAATAAAGATATTAGTTTTCTGTTTATGCAATCTAATATTAATTATATATAAGCATAAGAATCGTTAAGAAAAATATAGAATTTTAAAGAATAATTAAGAACTTTTTAAAATTAAATATTTATTTATAGTAAATTATTATTTATTATTCAATAACAAAATAATATCTTAATAATTTATAATAATTTTTTTATCTAATTACGGAAAAAAATTATACAAAAGTAAAACTTAAATTTAACAAAAATATTAGTTAATTAGTTAGTTTAGTTAATTAGCTAAACTAAACTAGCTAACTAAGAAAACATTAGTAACTAACTAAGAAACTAATTAACTAATACTAAAAACTAAGCACTAATTTCACAACTTTAAACCTTCGCATAATAATAATAATAATAGAGCTTTGCTATTGGTAATGTATCCCCGTTGCTATTCGTGCTATGTACCCCATTTTCCAGCCGATATATACCTGGCATAGCTGTTAGTTTATAACTAGTTTTAACTTTAAGATTTCGATTTATTAAAAGGAAGGAAAATATATTTGATTTTAATTAAATTTTTATACATAATAAAGAAAATATATATATCTATTAAAACTTTAATTTAATTTAAATAATATTATTTAAATATACTTAATTTTATATATTTTAAATAAATATTTCGTAAAATAATAATATAATTTAATGCGTTATATAAGTAAGCGAGCTATTTAAACGAATAAATTTATTTTTTTAAATTTTTAACCTTTTAACTTTAATTATAAATCTTTTTAATATTAATAATATAAAACGTTTTATAAAAAAAGCTAAAATAAACTTAACTTTAAAAAGTCATATTTTATATATAACATCCTCCTTCAGGTTTACCGCGAAAAGCTTAACATCTCCTGAGTCATTGTCTGAGATTCCCCCTGCCAAACCAGGGAATAAGGTTTATCAGGGTCGAAGCTTGTCGGCATTGCGCAATAGTCGGCTTCGGGATAAGGCTTTTCGTAACCGAGGTATAATTTATCGTTACCGTAAAAACTATTAATAGTTACCGGATTCGACAATATTAGGTAAAGTATTTATCGTATTAATTATTAGTATAATTACTGCGTATCTTTAGCTTAGCTTAAATAATACGGCTTAAACCTAACAACCTTGCATATATAGCATCCTTAAATTTATTTTAAAAACTTAATATTATAATTAATAAGCCCGAATTAATATTAACCAAAAAAAAACTTTTTATCCACCGTTTTTTTATTTTAAATATATAAACGTTTTTTATCCGGTTTTAACATATTAAAAATATAGTAAATTTGTAACTTATTTAATATATTACGATACGTATTGAAATTAATTAGATGTTTAATTTTACTAAACGGTAAAAAAGATGTAAAACGTATTTAAATCCATAAATAAATTACCAAATGATTTTATACGAAAATTTAAAAGTATTTTATAAATAATTTAAATTTATTCGAATTATAGTTACCGAATATAATATCGCGAAAAAGAAATTTTATAATCTCGATGAGATAAAATTTTAAATAAGTTTTTTTATAATAATAAATATAATAATTATAAATAGTTAGAAACCTAAAAAATTTAAATAAATAAGGAAAGAAAATCGGGAACAATTTGTAATAATATAAACTATTAACTTTTAAAATTAGGCCTTACCTTTATTTATTAACCTTAGTAGGAAAAATCATTTTTTTTCGCTGGTTCGTTAATAACTTACTTTTATCCGATTAAAAAATTATTATAAACGAAAACGGCTAAATAATAAATAATTTAAATTTAAAATAAATTATACATGTCGATAAATATAGTAAAATACGGATTAAAAATTCAAAAATTTCCTTATTTTCGACGGTTACGAAAATTCCTATTTAATCGAATTCGAAAATTATTATAAAACTAATAATATTATTATATTTTATATATCTACTTGTTTTTCCTATTACTTTATCTTTTTAACGGATTTTCTTTTTCTATATTACAATGTATTTCTTCGTTATATATCAAAAATCTTATATAACGTTACGTTATTTATATTACTAAAAAGAATTTTATTGCCGGCTTTTACGATACGTTTAAAATTACCATAACGATCGATAATATTAAATCCGGATTTACAAAAACGGAATTTATTTTATTTAATTTTAATCGCGTTCTTTTAGAATTAAAAGTTTTAATTATACTTATATTAACCATCCTTTTATTTATCTTTATTAACTCCGTTATTTCCTTACCTGCGAAAATTCCTAAAAATATTATTAAAACGATTTGACGGGGACGTTATTCATAAAGGAAAATTAAGAATTATTAAGGTAATTCGCCTACAAAAATATATAAATCGGTTAATTTTTTAATAAAAAATAACTTAATGCTTTTATACGAAATCGCTTTTCTTTAAAAAGAAAAAAAATTCCCTTTACGAAACAAATTACGTCCTTAATAAACGCCGTAAAACTAAAAACATATATCTCTAGGAAAAAAAAGAATTTTTAATATAAAAAAGTTATAAACTCTTATAGCTAAACAATAAAAAAAATAAAAAATAAAAAATAAATATTTATCTCAACTAATAAAGGCTAAAAGTAATCGTTATAAAAAAGTTCAAACGAAAAAATAAAAATATAATATTTACGGCAAACCCGGATATAATACACGTACTTATAAAAAGATTATAAAAACGTTTGGTAATAAGGAATTTAATTAATTTAAATTAATTTATTGGGTGATAATTAATTGATTTTTATTCGTTATTACAAAGTACTGAAAAACGGGTCGCTCGATTATATAGCTCTCTCTCTTATATAATACGTTAATAAATAATTAAATTAAATTAAATTTTTATTGATATTTTTTACAAAATATCGAAATTTATTTATTCGAAATAATATCTTATTATTATAATAAAATTATTATAATTATTATAAAAACGTTATAATTATAATTAGAATTATAATTATACCTGGGAGTTAACAGGTAGCAGATCTATAACGGCTATAAGCAGCTGTTAAAAATGGGACATAGCACGAATAGCAAGGGGGATACAGTACAAATAGCAAAGCTATAATAATAATAATAATACCACTACTATTGCGACACTTAGACTTTTCAATAAGTAAGGCTAATTTAATTCCTGAGGCTATTAATATAATAACAAGCTAAAAAACTTAAAACAGGTCTAGGAAAAAATCCCTCCTTATATATATACAGATTATATAGTCCATGGGAGATACGCTAAGGTTCTCGATCTTTAAACTAGTTTTAGCCTATAAGTTCAGCTTAATACCGTAATATTACCCCCCTCTCGGAAAAATTTTCACTTTTAAAGCTTTAAATTTATTCCGATATCCTTGTATATAACGTATTTAATTCGTTGCTAATATCTTTAGGTAAATATCTACGTTATAAAAAAAAATATAAGTTTCGATTCGTTTTGTAATATAAGATTAAGAACTATAACTTTTTAATATACGGCGTATATAAATAGTTGTTAACTATATATCCCTTATCGTAACGATAATAAAATCGCTTTATTTACTATATTTTACATTAATTCTTAATAAAGGAAAAAGTTCGATAAAAAACAAGTTTGTTAATAAAATCGAAAATTATTAACTTTGTAAAATTAAAAACAGAGGTAACGTTAACGATTTATACCTTTGTAATAAACGTATTAATAACGTTAAAATCTTTATAATATAAAGATAACGTAAAGTTACTACTATTATTATAATAATTATTTATTCACTTATATAATAATCTAACGAAATTATTATACGTAATAAAAAACCGTCTATTTATATTATTAAAAATAAAGCATTTTAATATAATATTACTAAATATATAATGAATATTAATAATATATTTTAAATTAAAAAAGGTTAACGTTTTACCGCCGAACTATATTAAATATTTATATTCGATAAAGAAGATATTAAAAAGTTTATTACCTTAATAGTAATTACGATTTTTTTATAACGCGTTATTACTTAAATAAATCGTTATATAAACGTTTAAAAGCCGGGAAGAAGTTTTAATAATTTAACGTTTACGTTATAAACGTATTAAAAATAACTTTCAACGTTTTTAATCGTAAAATTATTAATGGAAAATTTCTCTTATATAAAAAACCGTTTATTTATTAAGGTTCAACGAAAAAAGGGTTAATAATATCGTTACGATTTTTTAATTTAGCGATAAATTATAGCGTAAATCTTTTACGGACAACTTATATAATGATCTTAATAACGGTTTATATCTATTAAACGTTAATTAAAGTTATTAAGAAAATAACGGCGAAAAAAAAGAAAAACGCTAGTTAATAATAAATACTATATGGTAAATAAGGAAATTGAATTATAAAAAAAGATAACGAGGGCTAGAAAAATATATATACGGTAACAAAGGAAAAAACAGTACATAAATAATAATAAAGGCCAAAAGGTATTAACGTAAACTTAAAAAAAAATGAAAAAAATAAATAATAAAACGGTAAAAATTATTGCAAAGTTTGACGGGGTTATTATTAATACTTAAATTAAGAATTATCTAATTAAATAAACTTATTATAATATTACGGCCCTTAGATTTTTAAATAAGTAAGGTTAATTTAATGTTTAAAATTATTAATAAAATAATACGGTAAAAACGCTGGAAACAAGTCTAGGAAAAAATTCTTCCTTATATATATTTAAATTATATAGTCTATAAAAGATATGCTAAGATTGCCTAGCTTTAACCTAGTTCTAAACTGTAAGTTCGGCTTAATGCCGTAATAACTACTACTACTATAATATCTGGAGTAGCGATAACCTTAACCGCTACGGCTACCCTAAACCTTAAACGCCGTAAGCAAGAACTTATTACTATTACGTACTGTTTTTAAAATATAACAAATTATTTTAAACTAGAGCTAAGTATATAAATACTTAATTCGGCTATAACTAATACGATTAATTTAATTAACGATAATTATAAGGTTATAAAGATATTTTAAAAATTAAAATACGTTAATTTTAAGAAATATTATTAGATTATAATTAAAGTTAATTATAAATTTTATTAATAAAGATATATTTATTAAACTTATAATATACATTTCTAAATACTTTAAAACTTATATCCTTTTATTAAAAAATTAATCAACTTCTTTTTATATGTATATTTTTTTATAACTTTATATATAAACCTATGCGATTTAATAAAATATATTATTTAATAAATATATATTTGGCTTTTTATCACTTTTCTAACCGTAACGGTAAATTACGTTTATATATTCGGTTTAATAATTTAAATATTTCCTTTATAATAAAGTATTAAAACCTTCCCTATTAAAATAAAGTATATTTCGGGTAATGAATTTTCTTAAATATTAATAACTTACCGGCCGGTTATTATTTATATTTATAAAATAAATTAATTGTTTTATATTAAATACGGAATATATAAAATACTTATGTTTATAACTCGTAAAATACATTTATTTTTAAGGATACTTTAAATTAAATAACGCAAAGAAAACCTAAAATGACTCTTATTCCTTTTATTAACGTAATATTAACAATAGAAAAAACCGAAATAATTCTATTAAAACGCTTATATAAAAAATTAGCTTTTTATAATTAAACCTTTTTAAAAAATAATTTATTTCACTGTTACTTAAGTTATTCGGTTTAAGTTTTTATTTTCCTTTTAAATATATATACTTAGGTAATTATAAGCTTAACTAGATATTTTTACTTATTAAAATAAATTTTATAATTCGTTTTTCGTAATATAAATAAAATTATTTTTTAAATTTTCAACATTATTTAAAAAGGTCACTTTTTTTATAAATTCGATATTTTAAATAATTATATTTTTATTAATTTGTAACTTTTAAATCTCTAAATATTAGTAAATTACTAACCCATTAAAAGATTAATCTATATTATATAATTTAAATCTTTTTTAAAACATTAATATCGGTATTTATTATCATATAAGTTATATATCTATATATTCGTATATAAGTTTATTATAACTTTTAATTTAATATTATAACGTTATTTTTATATATTAAATAAATATAAGAAGCTCTGTATAAATTGTATTAAAATAATACGTATTTAAAGATACGGTTGTATAAATATATCGTTGTTTTAAAAATAAACGTAATTAGGAATAAAAATAACTTAGTATTACTTTATATCGTAATTGTTTTTTTATATCTCTTAAATACTTTATACACCCGATTTAAAGCTAGGTATTAGGTATTAAAAGCTTGAATTTAGTATAAAATAAAAGAAATTATAATATATTTAGGAATTGATAATTTTTAACATTTTATTATCGTATTCGATTATTTATAAAATTACCTTTTTTTAATTTTTAAAAACTGTTATAAAGTCGTTAAATTTAAGCCGTATTATCCAGCTTAAGCTAAAGATATAAAGTAATTATATTAATATTTAATACGATAAATACTTTATTTACTATTTTCGAATTTGGTATTTATTAATAGTTTTTACGGTAACCATAAATTTTACCTCGGTTACGAAAAGTTTTATCCCGAAGTCGATTATTAGGTTTTTATACAAAATCGTTAGGTTTAAGCCGTATTATCTAGGTTAAGCTAAAGATACGAAGTAATTAATTATATTAATAATTAATACGATAAATACTTTACCTAGTATTTTCGAATACGGTAATTATTAATGGTTTTTACGGTGATAATAAATTATACGTTTCGGTTACGAAGAACCTTATTCCGAAGCCGATCGCGCAATGCCGACAAGCTTCGACCCTGATAAACCTTATGCCCTGGTTCGGCAGGGGGAATTTCCTGGAATGCAGACAATGACTCAGGAGATGTTAAGCTTTTCGCGGTAAACCTTAAGTCCGTATAAGATGGCTGCTTTGCGACCTTTTGCCAGTCCCACGACTTTAACTTGTTAGGTTTTTATAAGTACGTAATTTTTTAATTAATATTAATTTAAGAGATTTATTTGCGTAATGCTAATAAGTTTCGACCTTGATAAACCTTATATTTTTTTTTTTACTTAGTTTAATAGAGGGAATCTTAATAATTTAAAAGATGTGAAGTTTTTCGCGATAAACTTTAAGTTAGTATAAAATAGCTGTTTTGCGAATTTTAGCCAGTTTTATGATATTTTTAATTTCGATTAATTTTACTGTCTTTTAAGACTTTATTATTTAAGATAATTGAAATATATCAGTTAAATTCGAATATAAAGTTTTAATATTCAGTATTTCCGGAATCTCGACGGAAATAATTTCGATTATATTACCCGATTTAACTAAAATAATCGACCGAATAAAATATATCGGTACGTTTATTAATATTAATAATTTTCCCGAAAAAAATCGGGTTTTATTTTTAATTTTAAAATACGATTTAATTTAAACCGGTAGAAATAATTAATTTTTATATAAAATTATATTAAAAAATATCCGGCTTATAAAGAAATTATTAACAGAATTAAAAAATAATAACAACACATTTAAAAACGTCGAAATTTAACTTTTAAATCAATATAAAAAAAGATTACGAGTAATAGTTTATCCGGTTGTTTCGGATTGCGAAAACCGTTTAGAATTCCGTTAAAAATGGTCGACGATAGGGGTATGCAAGGTCGTTGGGTTCAAGCCGTATTATCCAGGCTGAGACGATAGGGGTATAACTGGGTAATTTGTAAAAAGGTTAGGGTTTAATAAAGCTTAGCAACTGAAATATAATAATCTATTAAGTTATTTAATTTAGTTATACGGTTACGTCTTTTTTAAGGAGATTTTTAAAAAAAAAAATTTAAAAATATTTAAATATTATATTTAATATATTTTATTTTCGATTTTTAAAATAAATAAGTCAAATAAAACGTATTTATATCTTTTCGAGTTTTTTTTTTTTTCGAAATATATAAAATTAATAATAATTTTTTAATTTAATTAGGAAATTTACTTTTTAAATTTACGCCGTATTTATTTTTAACCCTTGCTTTATTATATACTTAATGTTCGATTATTGTAAAACCTTTTAAACGGATTTTTTTTCTTATAAAACTGTAATTAAACGATTATTTTAGTTTTTAAATAACTTAATTTCAAATATTATATAATACCGTTACCGGTCCGTAATAATTTTATTATTCTTTTAAATTATCATATCGTTTATATAAGGTAAAGTACTATTAAGATATCTAGCTAGCTGTATAAAAAGCTAATCTATTTACTAAGTACGCACATAAAGGATTGCATAAACGCAACCGGGAAGCACCCCTTAAAAACCGTGCCTTCTTAGCCAAGGGCCGGAAAAACGCAATGCGGGTTATGTAACATAGCAACTAACGATAAGATATACCCGATTAATTAATTAGTTCCTAACGCTTTTAATTGTAATTAATTCTAAAAGCCCCCAGCTCTCCTTTAATTGTCGCCGACACGGTAACGGAGCCGAAACCTCAATTAATTTAACTCCTTTTAAACTGACGTTATTTAAAAAGACAGTAACCTAAGCTGGATTTAAACCAGTTATCTTTTAAAATTAATCGAAATAAGGTACCTAAGTTTATCGCAATTACTAAGATATTAGGCTATTATATCGTTTATATATTATAAAAATTATATAAATTTTTATTATATTAATATTTTTTAATAACGAGTTAATCGAATGTATTTATTAATATAATACTTATTTACTTATATTTATTTCGAATAATGTTATTATTTCCTCGATTATTTTACTAATATCTTTTTTTCCAAATTACCGGAAGAATATTAGGTTATATATAAAGTTTTCGTAATAAATTACGTTATATAAACGTAACGCTTTCGGGCCGTTAAAGTTCTAAAATAATACGTTTATATTTCCGTATTTTTTTATCGGGATAAAATTATTTTTTACTTATGTTCTATTATTTTAAATAGTTATTTTATTATTTAAAATTTTATTTATAAAATTAAAGATATATATTCTAAATTTTAAATCTAAATAAATAAATTTTTTAAAAAGTAAAACGTAATGTTTATCGTATTACGTTAAGTAAAGATTAAAGAATATACTAGAACTCGTTTTACTTTTTAAAAGTTAATTTATTTTTTAAATAGTTTTTTTAATAAACGGTACATTTTTTTGAAATAATTAATTAGAAAAAGTTCGGTTTTAAATATATATTACTATTTTATCGTTAAAGTAAACATTTACCGGGGGCTTTATTAAGAGATACGTAATAATATCAAAAAAGTTTATAAAAAAAGTTTAAATATGTTTTATAACAAATTCCCTATATATTTAACTTTTAATATTTTTATTTTTTATTATTTTTATTCAAATATGAACTTTTACGATTATTTTATTTTAATTTACGTTTTAAAATCTTTGTTTAGCGTTAAAAATTAATATCTTTAACATTTTCTTAATTAAAATTATTTTAAATAAAAAGATTCTTATATATCTCGTAAAACGTTAAAAACGTCACTATAATATTTCTCGATAAAGTTATAAATAAGTTAAAAATTAATAGTTTAAAAATTTAACAGTTACTTTTTAATAATTAATCTCACCGTTATTAATCTCATATTTTTATTTTTATTTAAAGTATAATTATTTAAGTCCTTATAATAAAAGCTAGTATTATATCTAACTGATTAACTTAGATAATTATTATTTTCGTTTTTATAACTTTATATCGTTATTTTTAAATTATTATTTTTTATTATTTTAATATTTATTTATTTAAAGTTTTTATTAATTTTAAATTTCTTTTTTATTTTTCGTAATACTTTCGTTAAATATTAATTATAAAATTTTATGGTATATTTTACCGGATTTAATTAATTTAACGTATTACCTCTGTACGTCTTTTCTTAAAAAAAGTTTTAATTATTAAAAATATTAATTTTAATATTTATTCTATAAAATTATTATTACTTTTTCAGAAAATATTATATTTGTGATGTATATATATATATATATATATATATACCGTAAAATCTTAATCATAAATATACTTGCTTTTACTTATTATTTTGAAAATATTTGTTAATTAATTCGTATAATCGATTTTTTCTAATAATAAATTATTTTAGGAAAATAAAGTATTAATACGAATTTAGAAGCGAAATCGTTTTTCGAATATACGATTATATCGGATTTTATTAATTTAATAAGTTACGGAAATATTTAATTAAAATCGATATAACCCGATATATTAACAGCGTACGTTTTAACGTAGAATTTATCTTTAAATGGTTTTAATTTATAAATACGTTATAAATACTAAAAAACGTTAATAATAACGTTATTATTATAATTAATGAAATATATAAATAATTATTATTGTATAATTTCTATTAACGTACTATATAAGCGAGCTATATACTTTTTAGTACGTCGTAATAGTAAATTCGAATTAAACAACTATAATATATTAAATTAATTTAAATTAAGTGGATTTCTTATCGTTAAATACCTTTATATCCTCCTTACAAATACGCGTATTATATCCGGGTTTACCGCAAACGTTACATTTCTATTTTTTCGCTTAAACCTTTTTGCAACGACCTTTTTCGGCCGTTATTAATTGCAATTATTTATTATTATTATTTTTGTAATTATAAAAACTTATATTTCCTTTATAATAAATATCTTTTTTTTTGAAAACGTTTATTTGTGGTTTTCCGGCATTTATTAAAAACGTAATTCGTTTTGCAAAAATAATTGTTTTTTTCCCGAAAAAAAGCGATTTTATACAAAAGTAACAAATTACTTTTTATTAAAAAACTAATTAACTTAAGTATCTTTGTCGGCGAATTACCTTGGTAATTTTTAATTTTCCGTTGCAAATAATGTTCTTGTTAAATTAGTTTAATAACATTTTTAAAAATCTTTGTAAATAAGAAAATAATGGAATTAATAAAGGTAAATAAAAAGACGGTTGGTATAAATATAATTGGAACTTTTAACTCGGAAAAAACGCGATTAAAATTAAATGAAACAAATCCCGTTTTTATAAATCCGGATTTGATATTATCGGTTATTATAATAGCTTTAAACGCGTTGTAAAAACCGGCGATAAAATTTTCCTTAAAAATATAAATAACGTAACGTTATATAAAACTTTTAATATATAATAAATAAATATGTTTTAATACGGAAAAATAAAATACGTTTAAAAATTAAAACCGATAAAAAAATAAATAGGTTTATAAAATATAATAATATTATTAGTTTTATAATAATTTTCGTAACCGTTAAAAATAAAAAAACGTTTCGAACTTTTAATACGTATTTTAATATATTTATTAAAATATTTAATCTATTTTAAACTTAATTTATTTATCGTTTAACCCTTTTTGCTTATAATAATTTTTTAATTAAATAAAAATAGGTTATCGGCGAACTAGCGAAAAAGATACTTTTTCCCGGTAAAAATAATAAATAAAAATAAGGCCCAACTTTAAAAATTAATAACTTATATTACCGTAAACTATTCCTTATTTTATTATTACTCTTATTTAAATTTTTTCGTATTTCGGTATTTGTAATTATTATATTTATTATTATAAAAAAACTTATTAAAAATCTTATTTTATCGAAATTATAAATATCTTTTTCCGTAATATTATATTTCGTAATTATAACCCGAATAGATTTAAATTATTTACAAAATACTTTTGGATTTTCGTATAAAACCCGTTAATAATTTATTTTTTAATTTAAATACATTTTAAATTTATATTACCGTTTAATAAAGTTAAATATTTAGTTAATTCCGATACGATTTATAATGCGTTACGTAAATAATAAATTTGTTATATTTTTAATATATTAACGTTAAACGGAAAACGTTTATGTATTTAAATTAAGGATTTATTCGATAATTAATTTTTTTTTAATCGGCGTTAATATTTGCGAATTAAGGATAATATCGGATTAAGTATATATACCGTTAATTCGCGTTTTTAAGGTAATAAATAAAATATTATAAATAAAATTAAGTTTTTTATAACCAAGTTTCGGGTCTCGTTTTTTAACTTAAACGGTTAAGTTTATTTTTCCTTTTTTTATAAGCCGTTTTATATTATAGTTATTAAAAAATAAATAATTAAAGTTAAAAAGTTAAAATAATAAAAAAAGTATATAGCTTGTTTATATAGTACGTTATCTTAATAATAATTAATTAATTAATAATATTACGAATTAATGGAATAAAAGTTTTAATTATTAAATATAAGAAAATATTAATTATGTTATTGTATTCGATTAGTTACGGGTACTTTTTATACCTATATAAATTTACTATAACCTATTAACGAAACATATATCTTCCGATTAAAGGGACCCTTTCCGTATATAAAGTACGTTTAGCACCCCCTGCTAGCTGACAGTTCTAAAGGAGCGGGATTTTCTATATAATAACCCCTGTCCGCTCCGTTCGAAAGCTCACTATATTAAAACGAGGGCATTAAAACGAGGGCATATCTACCTTCCCGGTAGCGCACAACTATTAAATTCCGGTGCTACGTTCGCCGTACCTTCTTTTTTATATACCAAATTTAAACGACGCGACTATCGGCCGGGAAGTAGATTAACTTTACCCCCCGGTCTTCCGTATACGAGCCCACACCCGGGCTATGTAAACTTTTAAAAGTTAAATTAAAAATAAAGCTTCGGTCTTATATATATTTAAAGGATATTTGCTATTTGTCCCATATACTTCTTAATATTTATATTATATACTTTACATTTTAACTACTATTTACTTACTATAACTATTAATTTCTAATTAATTATATATTTAAAACCTCGCTTTATAATAAGAGTAAAAATAATATACTTAATTTTAATTAATTTCGTATATTACTAATTGTTTTTAAGAACTTTAATTTAACTTTTATATTTATTACGTTGGTCTTTTATTTAATAAGGTAATTTAACTAATATATTAACGTAATTAACCTTTTTATAATACTTAAGAGTTAATTTTAATTATATATATTAACTGTAATTAAAATAAGCACTTATAAGTTAAAATTTAATTTATACTAACTTATTACGTCTTTAAAACGATATATAATAATAAATTCTTATTAGCGATAACGTACGACACAAGCGAAGCGAACTTACAAGCGAAGCGAACGCGGGGACCCACATTTAATAAATCGCTTATAACTTCACAAAAACGTCTTATAATTAAATGCAACTTTATACCTAGCTTTATAATAATATAATGAAAAGGTATACCAAATTATATAAAATTATAAAATTTATAAATAAAGTTATAATAATATATATGAATTTATAGAAAATTATTAAATTTATTAATAACTTTACGAAACGTAAATATTATTACGTAAAACTTTGCAAATAAATATAAAATATACTCGAATATTTTATTTTATTTTTTTCAAATTTTTAAAAAAATTATTTAAGGAGATATTAGAAAAGTGGATCCGATTTTAGCGTGAAAATATATATCTGGTAATATCTTACGTAATATAGGGTTTTAAATTTTGTAAATTTTATAACAGGTAGGTATTTACGTAATATATAAGCTTACCAAATTTGGAAAAGTTATATTAATATTACGTAAAGTTATAAATTTCTAAAATATCCTTATTAGTATAAGTCACGTGACCGTTCGCTTCGCTTGTGCGTTCGCTTCGCTTGTGTCGTACGTTGGTTAAAATCTAAGGTAACTTTAACGAGTAAAATTATCGTTACTTTAAATCTAATAAACAGTTTTATACACGCTGATAAAGTTATAAATATTATTATTCTTTATATATTAATTTATCCGTAACCTCTTTTACGTTTATCGTATTTACTGCATTTACTACGGTAATATATAACCTTATTATTTCGACCTCGATTTTATTTTTTATTATAACTATTTATAAGTTTGTAAATAATATAAAAATATAGTATCTTAACCTTATTCCGGTTTAAAAACGCAATATTATATTTAAACGTCATAATAAACTTTTATTGTAAACGTTTACGATAAAATAATTTATAAATTTTTAATATGTATAATAATTTTAAAATTTTAAAAGGAAGATTTCGAATAAAATTATTAAAAAGTTACTAAAATAATAAGGCGTTTAAAGAAATGATAAATAAATAAATATAGAATTTCGTTAATTTATATATTATTAAATACGTATTAAACTTTATCGTATATATTCTTACTTATTTAGATTGTTTATTTATAACCTTCTTATATAAATATATAATATTATCTATTACTTTTTAAAAATAATTATATATAGTAAAAATAATCAAAATATAAAATAACTTACGTTTAAAATTATACATACGCCTCGTAATATTATTTTATTAAAAAATTAATAACTACTTTAAATAAGATAATATAATATATCGTATTATTTTTAATAATTAAAAATATAGTAAAAATTAAACAATATAGTTAATTATTACGTGATAAAATTTCGTTATTCTATCTCGATTATCCTTATAAAAATTATTTATAACTAAATTTTTTTTTCGTATTTATTTAATAAAAAATATTTAATAGAATAATAATAAAGCTTAATTATAAAATTTATTCGGACCTCCGAATTACGATAGTATAAAATAAAATAATTAACTTATTAATAACAAATAAAAAAACTATATATTCTTTTAATAATAAATTAAAGTTAAAGTTATACAGCTGTTATTAACTATAGCTAGTTCTAGCTTTATTACTAAATAACTCGGCTACATTACCAAGTGGGTCGGCGATAGTCTATATAATGCTAACCTATTAACCTTTATATATAATTTTTTATAAAAATAAGAAACGCCCGATATTCTTCTTTTTAAGCTTTTAATTAAGGAGCCTTTTATATATATATACAGCTCTAATAAGCCCTATCCTAATTTAATATTTAATAGTAAATTATTAACTATTATTAAATAACGTTAACGTACTATATAAACAAGCTATATACAAGGTCGTTAGGTTTAAGCCGTATTATCCAGGCTGAACCAAAGACATAAAGTAATTACATTAATAATTAACACGATAAATAATTTATTTAATATTTTCGAATACGGCAATTATTAATAGTTTTTACGGTAACGATAAATTATACCTCGGTCGCGAAAAATATTATCCCGAAGCCGATTGCGTAATACCGACAAGCTTCGACCTTAATAAACCTTATACCTTTTAACTAATTTAATAAGGGGAATCTTAAATAATAACTTAAAAAATATTAAACTTTTCGCAATAAACCTTAAATCCGTATAAAATAACTACTTTACGACTTTTCGTTAATCGTATAACTTTTTTAACCTTAATTAATTTTAAAACTTTTTAAACGCTTATTAATTAAAATAACCAAAATATACCAGTTAAATCCGAAAATAAAATCCTAATATTCCGTATTTCCGGAATTTTAACGGAAACGGTTTCGATTAAATTACTTAATTTAAATAAAATAATCGGCCGAATTAAATATATCGATATTTCCGTCGATATTAATAACTTATTTAAAAAAAATCGAGTTTTATTTTTAATTTTTAAATACGATTTAATTTAAAATAGTAAAAATAATTAATTTTTACGTAAACTTATATTAAAAAATATCCGGCTTATAAAAAAATTACTAGCAAAATTAAAAAATAACGATAATAAATTTAAAAACGTCGAAATTCAATTTTTAAATCGATATAAAAAAAATTACGAACGATAATTTATCCGGCTATTCCGGATTACGAAAACCGTCCAGAATTCCGTCAAAAATAGTCGTCGATAGGGGCATAACTGGGCAGTCTGTAAGGTTAGGGTTTGGTAAAGCTTAATAACCGATAACATAATCTATCCATTTATTTAATTTAGTTCTACGGTTACGTCTCCTTTAGGGAGAAAACAAGCTGTATATATAAGTAAGCTATATACTTTTTTTATTATTATAACTTTTTAACTTTAATTACTTATTTTTTAATAATTATAACATAAAACGACTTATAAAAAAAAGAAAATAAATTTAACAGTTTAAGTTAAAAAACGAAACCCGAAACTTAATTATAAAAAGCTTAATTTTATTTATAATATCTTATTTATTACTTTAAAAACGCGAATTAACGGTAAATATATTTAATTCGATATTATTTTTAATTTGCGAAAATTAACGCTAATTAAAAGAAAATCGATTATTAAACGAATTTTTAATTTAAATACGCAAACGTTTTTTATCCGACGTTAATATATTAAAAATATAACAAATTTATTACTTACGTAACGCGTTACAAAACGCGTTAAAATTAATTAAGTATTTAATTTTATTAAACGGTAATATAAATTTAAAACGCATTTAAATCGAAAAATAAATTATTAACGGATTTTATACGAAAATTTAAAAGTATTTCGTAAATAATTTAAATTTATTCGGATTATAATTACGAAATACGGTATTACGGAAAAAAAATATTTATAATTTCGACGAAATAAAATTTTTGATAAGTTTTTTTATAGTAATAAATATAATAATTATAAATACCGAAAAACGTAAAAAGTTTAAATAAATATAATAAAAAATAAGAAATGGTTTACGGTAATATAAACTGTTAATTTTTAAAATTAAGTTTTACCCCCATTTATTATTTTTACCGGGAAAAATTACCTTTTTTACTAGTTAGCCAATAACTCATTTTTACCCGATTAAAAAATTACTATAAATAAAAACGGCTGGATAATAAATAAACTAAGTTTAAAATAAATTAAATATTTCGATAAATATATTAAAATATATATTAAAAATTCGAAATATTTTTTTATTTTTAACGGTTATAAAAGTTATTATTCTATTAAATTCGAAAATTATTATAAAAATAATAATAGTATTATATTTTATATCCTTATTTATTTTTTTTATCGGTTTTAACCTTTAAACATATTTTATTTTTTTCGTATTAAAACATATTTATTCGCTATATATCGAAAATCTTATATAATATTATGTTATTTATATTATTAAGAAAAATTTTATCGCCGGCTTTTACAACGCGTTTAAAGCTATTATAATAACTAATAATATTAAATCCTGATTTGCAAAAACGGAATTTATTTTATTCGATTTAATTATATCTTTTCTAAGTTAAAAATTTTAGTTATACTTATGTTAATTATTTCTTTATTTACTTTTACTAATTCCGTTATTTCCTTATTTATAAAAACTTTTAAAAATATTATTAAAACGATTCGACGGGAACGTTATTTATAAAGGAAAATCAAAAATTACCAAGGTAACTCACTAACAAAAATACTTAAATTAGTTAATTTTTTAATAAAAAGTAACTTGTTACTTTTATACAAAATCATTTCTTTTTCGGGAGGAAAACGGTTACTTTTACGAAACGAATTACGTTCTTAATAAACGCCGAAAAACCAAAAATAAACGTTTTTAAGAAAAAAAAGATATTTATTGTAAAAAAAACATAAGTTTTCATAGTTACGAAAAAAGGTAATAATAAATAATTGCAGCTAATAACGTCCGAAAAGAATTATCGTAAAAGGGTTTAAGCGAAAAAACAGAAATATAACGTTTACGGTAAGCCCGGACATAATATACGTACTTATAAGGAAAATATAAAAATATTTAGCAATAAAAAATCCGATTAATTTAAATTAATTTAATATATTATAATTATTTAATTCGAATTTATTATCGCGACGTATCAAAAAATGTACAAATCGCTTGTATATATAGCTTGCTTATATAATACGTTAAATGAATTTTAATAACTTAATATTTTTTTACGATTATAATAATAAGAAAAGGGTATTATTTTATTTAAAAAGGATAAAATTAAATATTATATCCGAAATTTTTAATATCAAACATCCTGTTAATATTTATTTTTTTAAAGTTCTTATTAAAATTTAAGCTAATATTCTTCTTATTATAAGTACCGCCGCCGTTTTTAAGGGGTTATTATTACCGTTATTTTCGGGATATATTCTTTTTATATAGTTCTAAAAAATAACGTTTCTAATTATATAAAAATATATATTTATTATTTTACAACCGCCGAAACTATTATAATCGTAATTTTTACCATTTTTCTTAAAGTCGAAAAAATATGAAAATATAAACTATAAAGTTTTTAAGAAAAGTATAGTATTAAATAACTAATTAAATAACGCTCGTATTTCGTTATAAATAACGTTAAACGTTATGTTAAAAAGGTGATTATAATTCTTATACCCGGTAATACTTCTTAAAAATAACTTATATCGATTAACTTTATAAATATTAATTATAATAACGTTATAAAACCATTATTATATATTAATATATTATAAATGCATTAAAAATAACGTAGTGATACTTTTAAACTTAGCTATTTACTTTTAAATTTGATACAAATAACTTTAGTCTTATAATTCTTTAATAAACGTTTATCTTCTTAGAAAATTATTTTAATTTTTTTATTTTTTAATCTTTTAATCTTTTTCATATAATTACTAACATTTTAAATTTTATAAAAAAATTAACCGAAATTAGTACGTAAAAAAAATTCTAACTTAAATCGTAATATTACTTTTATAATAACTTTCGATATAACTATTTTACTTAACCGTAAATAGTTATATCTAACGTTATTTATACTATTAGCTAAATTACTATTATTAAACTTTTTATAAAGATAATTATATATTCTTTTAAATAAATTAATTTTTAAAATTAATTTTTAACCGTAATTTTAAATAATCTTTAATTTACCGTGATAAAAATAATTAATTTTTCTTATATTTTAAATCCTTCGTTTATTATATCTTTAATCTTTAATAAATATATCATAGTTATAATTCATTTTAAATCTTAAAAATTTATCGTATCGGTTATTATTAATCTTAACTGTTTTTACGCCGTAATTATATAACTTTTTATCTTATTATAAATAACCGTATATTTTCTTGTAAAACTTGAAAACTTATTACTATACGTATTACCGTTCTCCTTAGAGGAGACGTAACCGTGGAACAAAATTGAACAAATAAATAGATTGTAATATCGGTTGCTAAGCTTTACCAAGCTCTAACCTTCTACAGATTGCCCTGTTATACAAGCCCCTATCGACGATTATTCTTAACTAAATTTTGGACGGTTTTCGTAATCCGGAATAGCCGGATAAATTATCGTTCGTAATCCTTTAGTTTATATCGAATCAAAAGTTAAATTTCGAAATTTTTAAGTTTTTTACCGCTTATATTTAGCATTTTTAATAGTTCCTTTATACGGTTGATATTTTTTACTATAAGGTCATCCAACTTTTAATTGCTTTTGTTTATATAAATTAAATCGTATCCGAAAATTAAAAATAGAATTCGATTTTTTTAGGAAAGGTTAGTTAAATCGATAAAGGTATTAATATTTTTAGCTCGTTTTAAAGCTTTATTAAGCTTAAGAATTTTAAGAAAAACGTATTCCGTAAAGATTTTATAATTACGAAGTACCGGTATTTTATAATAGGAATTGCCCGGTATGTTTTAATTGTTTTAATTAATAGGGATTCGAAAAGTTATAGGATTAATTAAGGTTAAAAGTAGCTGGTCTGGAATTTCTAGCCCTTTTTCCTGGTTGATATCTAACATTTTTAATCGTGGGACTGGCAAAGGGTTGCAAAGTAGCCATTTTATATAGACTTAAGGTTTACCGCAAAAAGCTTAATATTTTTTAAGTTATTATATTCCAAGAGATTCCCTCTGCCGAACTAGCTAAAAAGCATAAGGTTTATCAAGGTTAAAGCTTATCGGCATTACGTAAATAAGTTTTCCAGCCGATATTAATCGAGAAATTACGTACTTACGGGAACCTAACAATCGTTTTTAAAATAAGGCTTTTCGTAACCGAAACGTATAATTTATTATTACTATAAAAACTATTAATAATTGCCGTATTCGAAAATACTGGGTAAAATATTTATCGTATTAATTATTGGTGTAATTACTTCGTATCTTTAGCTTAGCCTGGATAATACGGCTTGAACCTAACGACCGTATATACGTATTACCGTTTTCTAAATTCGGGATAATAGTTACAACCGAAATAATATATCATTATCTTAATGAAATAAACAGGTGAAATTTGTAACATTTATAAGTAACTGTTAAAAGTAGAGCATAGTACGAATAGTAAGAGAGATATAGCATATATAGCAAAACTTATTTAAAAAGGCTTCGTTACTCTTACTTTCTTACTAGGACCTTTTAAAAGTTAACCTGATAATTTCTTTTTTTTAAATTATATATATTTTAACGTATAATATTAAGGTCTGATACGACAGGTAAAATTAGAGAACCTTAAAGTTTATAAGAAGCCCTACTTAAACGGAAAATGCCTATCAATTTTAAAGCCGTATAATAAATTAAAAAAAATATTAAAATTTAAACGTTTAAAAGAAATATAAAACGAAAAGTTAATTTTTAAATGAATAAAAATTAATTAGAAAAGGTTTGTATTATTAGGGATATATTAAAGTTAAAATTATAAAAGAATTTAATAATATAAAATTTTAATTTTATAATTTCATAATTAATACTACGTTATATCGGTTTTTTTTTTATAAAATTCATATAAATTAAAATGTGAAAATACGAATAAAAGGCTTAAAAACTATTAAAGACTTATTATTCGTATTTTATTTCGATTTATTATTTAAAAGTATATATTAAATGTTTTAATAAAAAATTATACATTGTTTAATTTTATTATTAAAACTCTTAATATGTAACATTTTATCATAAATCGAAATAAAATATAAATAAGAATATCTTTAAAGTTATAAATATAATTTTAAACGTATTTTAAATTTTAAATTTTTATTAATTTTATACAAAATTATATATAACGTAGTAATAATTATAAACTTAATAAATTTATAATTTATAATTTAAAAATTAAGCTTCTTTTATACTTTAATATATTAGTAATAATAGAAAGCTTTTTTGTTAATTTTCCTTAATTTAAAAATTAAGCTTTTTATATATATATCTTTTAAACAATTAATTTTTACACATTTATTTAATTTATTATACGGCTTTAAAATTGGTGGGCATTTTTCGTTAAGATTTGCTATTTGTACTATATCCCCCTTGTTATTCGCGCTGTGTACCCTACCTTCCAGCTGATATACACCTGGTATAGCTGTCGGTTTCTAACTAGTTCCAGCTTAAGATCCGAAGTATTACGGCCGTACGCGTCGCCTTTTTCAGGATTCGGGATAACCGTTATAGCCGAAATAACGCGTTGTTATTGTAACGAAGTTGTTATAACTGTTATAAAGGGATTGTAGTTAAAAAAGATAATTGTAGTTAAAAGCGTTATAACTGTAATTGCAGCTGGGAGCTGACAGGTGGCAGAACTGTAACGGCTGTAAGCAACTGTTAAAAGTGAGACACAGCACGAATAGTAAGGGAGATACAGCACAAATAGCAAATCTCTTTTCGTTTAAGTGGGGCCGCCTACAAACTTTAAAGTCACCTAATTTTACCTATATTAAGCTTTACTTACAGTAAAGGGCGAAATTAATCCGGTCCACCTTTAAAATCACACCTTAAATCGCGATTTTACTACTTTTATATTTTGTTATAACTTTTTAAAATAAAATTATAAAAGTATACGGTAAATTTATATTATAAGTAATTAAAATCGGATAAGGGTTTATTAAGATAGATTAAAAATTTAATAATGGTAAAGTGCCATTGTAGTATCTAGCTATGTAACATTAAAAATTTAACAAAGTTTAAAAAAGTTACCCTTACTTAAACATAGATAAAGGTGAAAAAATCGGGTCTCCTATACAAATTGCGGCAGATTGATATAGGATCCCGGAATTTTACACCTTTCTTTAAGTTTAACTTCAGATAATTCTTTTTAACTCTAAATTATGAATTTCATTAAAATAGATATGAAAATATCGTTAATTTTCTTTAAATTCATTATTTTCTGATATCTTTTGGATTTTATTTAGTAAAGTTATTAAATTTTGAAATAATAGCAAAATCGCAATTTTTGGTGTGATTTTCCAAGTGGACCGGATGAATTTGGCCCTTTACTGTACCTTAGCTAGCTCAGGCCTCTGCTGGCTCGTTTTCTAATGTACTGTCAGCTAGCAGGGGGTGCTAAATGTACCCTATATACGGAAAGGCTCCTTTTAATCGAAAGATATATGTTCCGTTATTAAGTTATATAAAAGCTGTACGCGTACGAAAAATATACGCAAATTAGCCGAATATAATAACATAACTAATATTTCTTATACTTAACAATTAAAAGTTTTATTTATTTAATTCGCGTTATTATTAATTAATTAATTATTTTTAAGATGATATAAACTATATATTAATAATAATAATTCGTATATTTTATTAATTACAATAATAACGGTATTATTAATATTTTCCGTTATTTATAAAAAACTTAAAAACTAGAATTATTTTAAAAGTAAATTTTTATTTAAAACGTACGTATTTAATATTTAACGTTATATCGATTTTAATTAAGATACTTTATAACTTATCGAACTTATAAAACCCGGTATAACTTCGTATTTAAAAAAACAAAGCCGTTATATAATACGAAATAATACCTTAAGCAGTTTTTTAATTATATTTACATTTTCCGGAAAAACCGCCGAAAAAATCGATTATACGAATTATTCCATAAACATTTTTAAATTAACTACCAAAAACAAATAAACCTATACTTAAAATTTCGCAACGTACATTTACGAAAATCGGAAATACAAAAACTTTTATAAAATATTAACGATTTTACGAAATAAATCTTAAAATTAATATCCATAACAATTAAAAAAACGAATTTTGTCCTAAAAATAAACTTACGGAAATAATACGTTAATTTAATTAAATCCGGCAAAATATACGATAATAAGCTCCTAATTAATACGTAACGAAAATATCGCAAAAAGCTAAAATAAACCTTAAGGTTAACGAAAAAACCAAACGAATATATTATAAAATAATAAAAGGTTATAACGTAAAAAGAGTAATATAACATCCCAGAAACGAAAATACCGATCGTATAAGTTAACAACTTAAATATAATATTAACTTTTATTATCGGGATATAAATAATAACTTTTTAAAAAATAAAAAAACTTAAAATCGAAAACAATATAATTAATTACTAAAAAATAACGGTTAATTTTCTTAATTATTAAACTATAACCTAATTACCGTTTATATTACGAAATATTAAAATAACGTTTCCGATATTTTATAAAACTTTTACAAATCTTTTTAATGAGAATATGTACTATTAGGTATCTAGCGTAGCTGATCTATCCACTATATATATACATATTGGTTCTTATAAACGCAACCGGAGGGTACCTTTAAAAACCGTACCTTTTGGAAGGCCGGATAAAAAACCCGATTAATAAGAGTCTTTTAATACGGTAACAGATACGATTACGTATACGATTAATTAATTGGTTCCCAAAGCCCTTAATCGGGGCTAATTTAAAAGCCCCTAGCCACCTAATTATTGCCGACACAGTAACGGAACCGAAGCTCCAATTAGTTAAGCTTTCTAAGCTGGCGCCACTTAGAAAACGGTGTCCCAAGCTGGATTCGAATTAACTAGCTTTTGCAATCAATCGCAACAGAGTGCTCAAGCTTGCAGCGATTGAAAGGAGCCACCCAGGCTCGCAACCACTGAGCTATTGGGACACAAACCTTTTTAATAAAAATAATTTTATTTAAGAAAAATATTAACCCTTAACTACGGGGAAAAACTTTAAAACATAAATCGAAATAAAGTAATCGTAAAGGTTTATATTTAAACTAAAATACTAACAAACGAAAACGTAAAAAGTTAAATATTTAAAATATACGTTATAAAACTTATCTAAGCCTTTATTATACGTTACCTTGATATTATTATACATTCCCTAATAAGGCCCTAATTAACTTCTGCTTTAATAACGAAATATTAAAGCTAATCTATTAATAAATTAACTTTAATTAATCCTTAAAAAAATTAATCGTTTATCGAAAGGTATAAAAAAAGTAATTATCTAAAAAACTGTTTAACTTTTAAAAGGAGTAAAATAAATTTTTATATGCTTTTTAATTACTAATTAAAAAAGTACGATAAACGTTTCGCTTTATCCCTTAAATAATTCGTCTATTTTGAACTTAGAATTTACGATATATATCTTTAATTTTATTAGCAAATTCCTAAACTATAAAATCGCGATCTAAAGTAACGGAATATACGCAAGGAACAATTTCGTCCCGATTAAAAGATACGGGAAAATAAATATATTATTTTAAAACCTTAAAAACCCGAAAACGTTACGTTTATATAACGTAACCTATTACGAAAACTTCTTATATAACCTGGTATTTTTTCGGCAGTTTCGAAAAATGAAATATTAATAAAATAAGTAAGGAATTAATTATTTTATTTGAAATAAAGATAATTAAATAATTATTACGTTAACAAATAAATTCGATTAATTTATTATCGAAAATATTAACGTAATAATTACTTATTTAACCTTTATCATTTATAAATAAAACGTTAATTTATAAATAATAAAATTATCATAAACCGGTAACGGTATTATTTAATACCTAAGATTAAGTTATTTAAGGCCCAAAATAATCTTTAATTATAATCCTATATAAAAAAAATCTACTTGAAAGGTTTTATAATAATCGAATACCAGGTATATAGCAAGGCGAAAACTAAAAAGTAAATACGTCGAAAACCAAAAAAAAAACCTTCCGATTAAAATAAAAAATCGCTATTGATTTTACAAATTTCTAAAAAAAAAAAAAACTCGGAAAAATATAAATACGTTATATTCGCTACGAATAAATACTTAGGTTTTATTTAAAATATATATTTTAAAAACCGAAAGTAAAATATATTAATTAATGCGTTCCGATATTTCCTAAACGTTTTAAAAAACCAATATAAGGTTTTTTATAAGTAATCGAATATAATAACAAAATTTTAAAAAATTACTTTTTTCGAAATATATTCCAGCTACTTTTTTTTAATATTAAATTTAAACTTTTAATACTGTATACCTAGGTTTAAAACGAAGGTATAAAACGCTTAAAAAGTATAATTAAGGAAAAAGTTATTACGATATAAAATAACATTAAGTTATTTTCGTTTTTAATTATATATATTTTTAAAATAACATTATATTTATATAACCGTACTCTTAAATATTTACTTTTTTAGCAAAATTTATATAAAATTTATTATATTTACTTAACGTATAAAAATAATGTTATATTATTTAATCGAAAACTTTAATAAACTTATTTACGAACATACGATTATATAACTTACGTTATAACCATTACCGCCATAAAAAACGGAAATTTTAAAAACTAAATTTTAATAACTTTTTTGTTAATTCCCGATTTACTAATATTTACATAATTTAAAACCCGGCAATTAATAAAATTATTATTACCCGAAATATATAATTTAAAAAAAAAATTACCTTTTTAAATAATATTAAAAACTTAAAACCCGATTTTTCTTACGTTACGAAAAAAGAATTATAAAATTTACTATAATAAATAATATTACCTAATTAGGTTTAAAGTTATCTACATATATATATTTAAAAAAAACGAAAACCTAAACGGGATAATTTAATTACCAGTTAAACAAAAAAAAATTAAATAACATAAGCGCTAAAGATATATATAAAAAAACTTATTCGTATAATATTAATTACCTTTATATAATTATTATATTCGAATTATTTCCGTTTTTTAAATTATTACCACTATTACCGTTTACTTTAAAAATTATTATAATTAATACTTTAGCGAAAAAAATAAAAATAATTTAAATTTTTATTAAATTATATAACCTAATATAACGGTAAAAAAACGAAAATACCTTATAAATTATAAACGTAAACTTTTTATATATTCCGTACCGAAATAATATTATTTAAAACGATTATAAGGTATAAAAACCCGTTTTTAATACAAAACGGCTAACTTACTTTATAAATACGATCGATAATCGGCTGGTAAATTACGAAAATTTACAAAAATTAATTATCTAAAATACGCGGTACCTTAATCGGAAAGATTTTAATACCTTATTATATAAAAAAATACTTAAATTATTAAATTAAATATATAAACGTAATTTATCGTTACCGTTACGAAACTATCAAAAGCTAAATACATACTCGTTAAAAGAAATATTTCGTTAAACCGAAAAAGCTTATTTATAAAATTATAAAAAAATATAATCCTAAAAAATAGTTAATCAGTTTTTTTAATAAACGAAATAACTTTTAAGGTATATATAAATATATATTTATAAATTTAATAAGTATAATTAATTACAAAAATATAAAATACGTTTCATTATATAAAGTAATTAACAATTTTAAACTGCTTATAATAATATATACGTATTTATTTTAATTAGAAAATCGTTGAAAACTTTAATTATTATAACGGCTAAATTTAATTTAGAATTTAAGTAATATAACGTTATTAACGCCTTTGTTAACGTTAACCTACTTTACTAAATTTATATAAAAACGTCTTTAAGATATTCTTAACGTAAAAAAACTATTTTAATTAAAAAGGTTTTATATAACTTAAAAAAATCGCCGTTATTATGGTAAAAAAAATTTGCCGGAACGTTTAAAAAATTAAACCTTAGCTTTATTCCTTATAAACCTTATTGTTTTATTTATTAAGAAATTTTTTTTTTCGTACACGATATTATTACAATACATCGTAAGGAAAATTAAATCCTTATTAATTAGTTAATTTAGTAAATTTAAAAACCGTATGCCCTTATAAAATATAAGAATTTACAGTAATTTCTCGGTATCGAAATAATTAAAAACAAACCTAATAGAAAAATCTAATTATCTTAATCCGATTTTATTAACAAATTAATTAACTTAATTTTCCAAAAAAATCTAAATAACTTTCTAAATACGTTAATAACAAAAGTCGAATTATTATCGAATCTTAATTTAACTTATTTAAACTTTAATAACAAATAACAAAAAAAATCGGTTTTATTTTATACGTAACAATTAATAAACAACCCGATATATCCTTTACCATATCGTAATTTGCCCGTTTTAACCTAAACTTTAGCAACGTAAATTATAAAGTTACTAATTAAGTTATACTTTACTTAATCGGGATTAAAATATTAACGTTATAGTTTGGAAACGAAAATTCGTTAAATACCTAAAATAACGTTTTTTTCGCGGATAATACGATGGATTAAAAAAAACTTTTAAACTTACGTTATAAAACTATTTAAAGAAATAATAAAATAATAGGCGAATAAATAAAAAATAATAACTATTTCCATAACCGAAACGGAATTATTATCCTTTACGCAGGCTGTAAAAAAATTTACTTAAATTTTAACTAATTAAAAAGTTAAAAGTTACTTTAAATACTAAACCGCTAAATATATAATACGATAATTAACAAACGATAGGGCTTATTAACGCTAACGTTACTCTGTTATAAACGAAATTACGGTACGTAAATATATATAACTATTAATTATAAAAAGCTATAAAAAGGACTTAATTAAAATAAATTATATGTTTATAGGTAACATGGTAACTAATAAACTAACTAAAGCCTTATCACGCGAATTATTTAAATATTTCAAAAAGTAACTAAAATTAGTAAATATTACGGAAGCTCTTAAACAACGAAAATATACCTTGCGAGTAATTTTAAAAAAGGAATTAACTGATTAAAAAAAATTTAATCGCCGGAAAAAAATCGAATAAAAAGCTATAGCTTTAGGAAACGATAATACGTAACAATTAACGCTATAAATGCTTTAAGGGGTTAAAGGGATATGTCAGCTAATAAGGGGTACTAAACGTACCCTATATACGGAAAGGCTCCTTTTAATCGGAAAATATATGTTCCGTTACTAGCTTATACAAAAGCTATACGTATACGAAAAACATACGTAAATTAGCCGAATATAACAATATAACTAATGTCCCTTATATCTGATATATACTGTTATATTACGTTAAAAATTAGCCAATTATATCCCATATCCCTTATCGAGCCAGCGAAACCTAAGTTGTTATTACGTAAAAACGGTCTTATTTAGCATTTCTCTTTAATTTTTTTAAAAAGTTTAAAGGTTTATATAGAAAAAAAAATATTATTTAGCCAATTTAAGCCCGATAAGAATGAAACCTTATAAACGTGTCGAATACAAGTTAATATATATATAGAAACTTTTTAAATTTTTTAGATAAAAGATACAGCCAATACGGCTAAATCTAGGCTTAAAAAATAAGCGACCGTAACGTTTTTAAGGTTACGATAGCATAACTATCGGTCGCATTATGATATATCGGGCGTCCTAGGTATATTTTCTATAGGAAAAACCCGTATATTAATTTTTTGGGCCGTACGAATTATAATTATTACGTCGTAATTATAAAAAAATTCCGGATTTAATTAAACGGAACGTTTTTTTATTACGATAACGTAATTATTACGTATATTATTTTATTATAAATATTTTAAAGGTAATTTAATTATAAAAAATTTATTTAATTATTTTTTAACCGTATTAGTTATAATTATTACGTCGTAACTATAAAGGCGTTATAGTTAAAAGGTATATATTAATCGAAAATTTTCATTTTATTTTTTTATATCTTTATTAAACCGGCCCCGATCGGGAAATTTTATATATAGTTAAAAACCCCTTTTAAAGCTAACGTATTATATAAGTAAGCGAGCTATATAAACGAGCGAATCGTTTTTTGGCACTTCGTAATAATAAATCTAAATAACTGAACTATAATAAATCTAATTGATATAATCGACAGTATTCTTTTTCGTTAATTATATTTACAGCTTTTAAATAAATGCATATATTATATTAAAACTTATTGCGGACGTATATTACTATTCCCTCCTGCTAATCTATATGCAACCAACCTTTAACCCGTTTAAACCAATATTACCCTTATTTCGAAAATATTAAAGCCGACCGATAAAAATACTATTACCGACCGAATTCCCGACCCGTATACGCAAGCGTTTTTTGTACGGCTTTAATACGTAAAAAATATTTACAAAATAGAATATTATAAAGCTTGTTAAAAACGCTTATAAAACTATAAGGTAAGGCTATAAAGCTTTATTTTAAAGCGCGTTAAAAAAACGTATTACGGTATTATAGAACTTATTAAAATAATAACTTAACCTTACGTATATAAAATTATTAAAATAAAAAAATCTAATAAAAAAAACACTTATTATATAAGATAAATACCTTTTTTCGGTCGGCAGAAAAGGTAATAATAAAAGAAATACTATTAATAACTATTAGAAGTAATTATCGCATATAAATTAACAGGAAGAAATAGTAATATAACGTCCGTAACAAGCCTTATATAATACGTACACTTAGTAAAAAGCTATAGATATAATTAACGAAAGGGAATATTATCGATTTAAATTAATTAAATATATTATAATTAAGTTATTTAGATTTATTATTGCGTAATGCCCTTAAGTACTAAAAAACGGCTCGTTCGCTTATATAGCTTACTCGCTTATATAGTACGTTATATATAATATTTTTTTTTAATTATTTATTATTATTATTTTATTTAGAATTTTTTTATATAAATTTTAAAATTTTTATATAACAGTACGTTAATTAGGTTAAAAATTATAATTTGTTATTAGGCCTTATTTTGGAGGTTTTGTTGTTTTTGTGGGTCTTTTATAGGTCGGTATTTAAAATACAGCTTTTTGCAAGCTTTAGCCACAGCTGCGCCGCAGGCGCAGCCACACAACCTCAAAAACAGGGCCTGATCTTGATGAGGTAAGGCTTTACCTTTTGTGGGCGTTTATGTAATAGAAATTCCCAACGCCACCTTTAATACAAACTTAAGCGGGTACATAATATAAAAGAAATACCTTTGCTGGTGTACTTCCAGAATCCCTTAAAGGGGCGCCCGTCCCGGCAACACTTCTTTAGACCACTATGTTTAATTTAATTAATGCATCCGACCCCGGAAGTCGCGGCCCAGCGCTATGCGACATATCCATATCTAACGAATCGTCTTGGCATCAGCCAGGCCACAACGGCAGCGAGAGCGCCGAGAATCGTCCTAACCAAGCCGGACGACTTAGAACGCGCCGGCGTTCCAGGACGGGGCGCGTCAACTGGTGCCGTGAATATCTCACTCCACGGGCTCGAAATCCCTGCTCCTAGTCCGGCCGCCCATATCCCCTTAAGCCGAGGGCGCGCCACGAGCTGCTTCAACGAGTCCGCAGTGGATGAGGCTGGCGTCTCCGGCGACTGCGGTCCTGTCAGGAGCCATTGATCCGCCGAGCTCCTCCGCACAACCTTCCACTCGATTGCAAGATCCCGTCCATGGATGGCGCGACTCTCGTCCCAAGAGTGAGGGCGTTGATTCTCGTGTCACCCGATACCCGGCGCGGCGTACGCCTGATGTCTCTTAATGACCGCGGCATGCGCGTTGTCGGGTCCATCAAGGAGCGAGTAGTGCGGTCGCCTGTCCATGTCCACAGAGACCTTGAACTTGTCCTCGTCGGGCCGCGGCGCGATGGCCGTGTGCATGATGCCGTCGAACTGCACGGACCGTGGGAGCGTCACAATCTTGGCGGTCTCGACGCCACTCTTCGTCTTCTAGACCAGGGAGATCTCGGTCCCGGTCTTGGACACGGCGACCTGCGTTAGGAAATGAGGCGCCTCCGCCTTCTGGATCAGTTGGGAGCCAAGGCTGGCTCTTGGGACCAGAGCTGCCGACTCGGCGTCTTCATCAATAGATGCCCCTATCAGGGCACCGCAGGCAGGGTTCTCAGAAGTAGGGAGCTGCTGGCCATCCTCTGGCAAAATCCCTGGACACTTGATCACTTCAGGCTGCGCATTGGAGGCAAAGTCGCGCTGGATGACCAGAAAGTTGCCACAGGAGGAGAAAGATCGACTCGGGGTTCCGAGAATTGCCCAGTAGCAGGCGTAAGACATTCGCTCGCCCTGCAATGGACCGGGTTAGCAAAAACAAAGTTCTTGTCGCACATAACGCACCGGGCACACACCTACCGTTCTTAAATCTCCATGCAAAGAGTATCCTGTCCCTTCGAAAACGGTCAATACATACAGTCTCCGAGAATACCAAGAGGGCCCTGCTCGGATGGAAGCAGAAGTGCCCAACCTTTTCGGCCCGAGATGAAATCTCAAGCTCGTTGATCTGTGACGACACGTCCTTGTTCGAGTCCCTGGAAGCATTCATACATGACCAACCGGGTCCAACCGTGGATGGATTCGTGAAAAAGTAGGAACTGACCGGTCTGGGAGAAATAAACGTTGTAGTAGTCTGTCGTCGCCTTGGCGATCTGATCGGGGGCGGTCCACATAAAGTCAGGCTCAAAGTACTTATTCTCGCTCAGTCGCTGAGAGAAGATCCTCGAGTCGGACTCATCCGTGCCCGGCTGTATTGTGTACATGGTGTGAAGGATGCAGACTGACATGGCATCCGCGCTGATAGCCAGCGGGAAATCGAGGCTGTCTGTGATGGGGTAGTCCAAGTACTTGCGCAGCGGCCCGAGCACGTCCTCCGCATCCAGGTCCATCTGAATTCTAGCGGCGGACGCATTTGAATTCTCCATCCTCCACACGTGGTACGTGGCAATCCATCCCGTACATAGCCTCCTGATGTTGGTAACCGATTGCGGTCCGTCACGCGGAGCTTCGTCAAAGTATATCGATCGTGGATCTCACTGGAAAACAGATCAGCCCGTTTTCAGGACCGTAATGAGGCGTGTAGTATACTTACTGAGGCGCCCAGATGCAGAGAAGACCCTTCACATTGCCATCGGCCGATGTTTTGGACATTCTGGCGACGGGTTCTTTTGCAACGCCCCGGGACCTGGGCGGCTCGGGCCCCTGGATCGATACCTTGATGCTCTCCGGAGAAAAGAAGAACTTACTCTTGGCGAAATAGGTCATTTCGTCCCATATGATATTCGGCGTCTTCTCCAGCTGCAAATCCCACGTCCGCACAATGGTCTTCATGTCCAGCGCTAAGGCGCGGACTGTCTCTTGGACCTCTTGGACGTGTCTGTCCATCCTGACTTGGCCACTCGAGGATGTCATGGCGATCAGCTCGATCCAGCCGCGGACGATAAACAATGGAGGGTGTTTATAGTCCACTGCTCGCCGCTGATACTGCGACGTGTAAAAAGCCTCGAGCCACGATGATAACACGCGGAGCTTCGCGAAGAAAATGGACAGTCTTGATACAGTCCATCACGACCGACCGAGACGGCAATAGGGATTCTCTCATCAGCTCCGAGCGCCTCTCAAGGTGGCCGAGCCAGTGAACAGCCGCGTACGAAGTAAAGCAATATGTCTCGTTGAGGTACGCTTCTGACACGCGATTGCTGAGCTGTCCAGATAATGGCTGCGCGGGAGAATGATACGAGAGATGTTGGAGGCAACAGGCAGCCATGGTCAGATTCGCCACAACGGGTGGCGTGATCAATGGTTGGAATACGGAGACATTTCCAAACTCCTGCATAGGGTACGGCTCCAGGCTTCGGATGCGGGGACTGTCTACTTTGAAGCCCTGACCAGCAGTTGGCATGACGGGAAACGAGATCTCGGGCCCCCGGAGCATGGCGTAGACCGGATTAGGTGGTTGTACCGCGCTCGAAATACCATTGATCAGCTCATGCAGGGAGCAGTGATAGAAGCGCAGCGCCGACTCACCCTGGGGACACTCCGGATTGCTGTCGATCCTGGTCGGCTCGACCAGCCCCACGCAGGCCATAATGACGCACCCTTCGAACTCCGAGACGTCTGCCGACGCGCCCTGAGAGGCTATGCTCTTCTGCGCAGATACGGCCCGTCGCAGCCGGCGGCTCGTTATGGGCAAAACGGAGAAGGCCAGCCAGGTGAGGGCCTTGGACGCCAGGTTCACGGCGCTGGGGCCCGCCGTGTGGGTGACGGCGACGATTCTCTCGTACATCTTCTCCAGGCCCTCGGGCAGGTGGACCTGGTCAATCATGTCGAGCCTCTGCTCCCTCGTCATGTACGGCGAGCAGAGGCAGCGGCTCATCAGCCGCGCCCAGAGGAACATGCCGTCCGCCCCGTGGCAAAGCCTGTCTGCCAGGGCTTCCCTCTTAGACGTGCTCAAGGAAGGGAGGGATCCCTTGTCCATCATATCCTGCAGCTCGTCCATAAAGAAGCGGTAGATATCGGGAGCGATCTTCGCCTTTGGCATCGTGAACGTCATGTCGGCGTGGACCGAGAGACCTAGCGCCGAGACGTTGACGCGGCTCAGGAGGAGCATGCAGAGGGCGGGGAGCTCTCTCGACAGTCGGACCAGGGATTCAACCAGGGACTCGCTGTCGTCACTTTCGTCGACCCCATCCAGAACCAAAATGGCGTCGTCTTCTAGGCACAAGCGGAGAGCGTCGATTAGCTCGGCGTCCGTCGCAGACATCTGTCCTTGCCCTTTGCGGTCCACCAGAAATGTGAGGCGGTCCAGCAGCTGCTGGTTATCCCGCCTCTTCTGCAACAACTGAGCCAAGAATGAGCGAAATGCATCGGACGGGCGGCAGCTTTCGGGCGACTGGTGCTGGAAGAAGTAGTAATAAACGGCAGGCCTAGAACCACCACCAGTAAGGTCGCCAAGCGCAAGCTCTTCAATGACTGCCGCAGCGAGGACCGTCTTGCCTGCTCCCGGGTGGCCTGGAATATCTCATATGAGCCATCTTCATCTCGTCATACGGCCGGAAGCGCACCTTGAATCCAAAGTACGTTCGACCCGAAACGCCGCCCAACAGCCGGTGTCTCTATCGATGGAGATGCCCAGTCCCTGTAGCTCTTCTCCTCAAACAGCCAGCGGGTCGTCCCACGACCGCGCAGCTTGCGAGCTCTGTCGTGCCGATCGGCAAAGCTCGGCGATGTCCATTTCCAAGTTCTTCGCGTAGCGCTGTCTAGACTGTAGGTTAACATGAAAGATATCCATGCACACAATAGAGCTTTCGGCTTACCCAGCCTCTCTTTCTCCAGGGCCCGCATCTGCCTTTGAACATCGTCGAGACGGCTCAAGACCTCGAGTCTATTCTTCGCGTTCCTCTCCCTCTCCTCCCGCATGAGGTCTCGCTCCCTCTCAGCCAATCTCCGTTCCGGCACCGCGTCTCCGCGTTCAGCGGTTTCGACGTTGCGCTCTGCCGCAGCCCTGGCAATCTTTTTGGAGGACTCGCTGGCGTGCCAGATGACGAGCTACTGGAAGACGAAATTCCTGTGGTACTTCATCCGGTCAAGTATGTCGTTGAATCTCGCTTCGAATGGCTTCCAGACGAGCTTTACTGCCACGACAGCTGCTTTCTTCTCACCTATATCGCGTTAGGAGTTACCGTGACGGCTTCCAAAGTTTTGAAGCCCACTTACTGCCGTCGGGCTTGATGAAGCTGCCAGCGGCGACGCGCAACATTCGGAAAATCTCCTCGTAGAGTCCCTCGATGTGATTCCGCATGCGGTGAGGATTGGCTTCGTCGTCGGTGTTGCGACCTTGCTCCACGCAGAACTTCAAGAGGTCTTCATACTGAGGAAGAGCGTCTGTCACTGTTGCTAATAGTTGCGCCAGCTTGCCAAAGGTGGTGTAGTCGCCGGCCATCTGTTACACAGAGATGAGCTTTCTGGAATCGAGATGAGGAGTCCGACGTAGTCACACCCTGAGGACGAGACGTAGGGACCCGTAGAATAGAGCAGCATATTCCGGATGCGATGAGACGGAAATGCCGATAATTTTGAAGTAGGGGTCAATCCCGTCGGCGGATTTTTGGACGATAGATAACCACCCCTTCCCAGAGGGCCCTTATTCGCAATTGCATCTAACTTCTCGACCTCTAAAAGCAGATGCTTGGCTGAGAGGCAAGGCGTAAAAAGCCGGCGTTCTTTTGTCGGGAGCGACGACAGAAATTGTTCCTGCGCGTCGGAAAAGGCGTTGTCCTGTGGTTTTAGCGTGAGCATTCCACGTGGCGAGCGGCATTCAGGCTTGTCAATATTCGAGCCTACCTGGGAGCCGATTAATAAATCGCTGCTGCCCAATGGCAGCCCCGTGGTCGCCATGGCAGACGCCATGTTGAAGGGCGTTGTGACTTTAATCGGAGTCTCGGAATGCGACAGGACGAGACACAGAAAATGAAAAGTGGAAGAGACTAAAGCCAATGTACAACATGCGGGTTTTCACGTCAATCTGCTCAATATAGCCCACCAGGCTGCGACCTCGAGCCTCCGAGACCAGGTCCGAGTGAGGCTATGCACAACTTCGTGCGGGTGTGGTTGCCGAATTCCCATGGCTGGCCAAGAGGTGGCTGAGGACGTTCTTTGCCAATGTCACAACGAACATGCGACCAAAGCCAACCACCAAGCAGCTGCGGACTTTGAGCGGCCTCCATCGTCTCGGCTGATCTCGCGCCCGTCATGACGGATAAGTGGCTGCGGGTACCTCTCAGGGGAGAATAGAGAAATAGGGTGCGTTTTAGAAGTGTAAAAGAATGCGGACTTCAGGCAAGGTCTTAAGCGTCTCTTTGAGGCAGGTAACATACAGTAATGGGCCTGTTCGCATGGTGCTGGGTTGTCAGGCCCAGCTGAAGGCTAGGTGAGCAGGCGGCGGACATCTTCATCCCAGAGCTAGGCATGGGTAAGGAGCAGAGAGCCGAGGATAATGACAATGCGAGCAATTAGACGTGTGTCAGAGGCTTTCTGTCTCCTTAGAAATGATCTCTAGCTCTATGACTGCAGAGAAAAGAGGGCGAAAGAGAAGTTGGAGAATGAATCGGTAGATACTAAGAGTGGTGCTAGATGTGGTGTTCCTCCTTCTGTATGCTCGATCTGCCCCGTGGGCTACTATCAATGGACACGCCCCAAGCCCGTCTATGATGGTAGCGTTCCTGTCAGCATCTATATGCCTAGCATCCCATAATTGTCCAGTTAATTCAGTTCACGGATTTCCATTAAGTGGGTTGTGGAGAACATGTTATTAGATAAAAACTGTTCGATCCTCATGGGTATCAGTAATACCGAATATTGGGCGTATTGGAACTAAACGGTTACGTCTCTGAACGAATGGAGGCATCAGATGCTTGATTGATAACCGATGTCTTTTCCATAAGAACCTCGTTCAACATTGCTTGAATGACTTACGATGATAATGGCGTATTGCAAGCGGTTGTATAGAAACCATGAACAACGAAGAACGTTTCATATGGAGAAGGAGCTTTCGATGTCCTCTTTACACGCTGATTCAGCCTCCAAGTGCCATTCGCTGGCTATGCAATCCTCATTTTATTTTGCAACCAACAGATTGTGATGTGCTTACACATATTCAGATCTTCAGGCTAGGGTTGGTGATGTGCGTGTGACGATGGTCCTACTGTAACCCCCCGCAACGCATCGCTGCCTTTTCAGGAATGTCAGCTTTTGCTCGATGACGCAGGTTCCCGTAGTTGGCGCCTGTTCAAACAGGCATTCGCTGCGTCCCCGGGGGTTCGTCTGGGCGGACTCCACCGTGCCAAGGATCCGACCGTTTCAAAGCGTACCCGCCGTTCTGGGTTCGTCGGCAACCATTGACGATCATGCTTCAGGGGTGCCAGGATAGGAGTCCTACGAAATAACCAATCAACTTTTACATTGGCTCATGCCGAAACAGGGGGATTGTCCATCGCACAATCCGCCAGTAGCTACGCCTCAAAACTATGGGGTAGTTACGGAAGAACGACGGGTCTTTGGATTCCTACTGGACTGTGACACGCTTCTCGGACGTAGCAAAATAACACTAGCTAAATTGGAAATGCATAAAGTTATATTCCTAGGTATATTATCGCGCCTGCTAGGTGGTGATGTACGAGTGTTTGGCAAGACAATATTTTATGATGACATGGGCACCATTAGACGGTAATACTTTCAAAATATAATAATATTCGGGCACCACTAAACTTGGTTTCGCTTTGAACGCATGCATGTTCTTGCGGGGAGCGGGCGGTATCTCAATTCAGATGACCGGCGTATTAAAAGGTCCGAGTATAACGTACTTAATTTGAAGCGCTGGCCCCTTCGTCATTGTCCCTGATAGGGCGGGAGGGGCAAACATGAATACCTCCTGAAAACGGATATTATATTTAGATCTGGAATATTCTGTAAACGCTCTGTTTCTCCCGGCAGGTATGCCAAGTGCGCAGGGTGCGTTTTCCCCAGGCTCTTAGCCACGTGCGCCGTTAGATAAACACATTAAAGGCGTGCCAATTCTGTTTTGAATCGTCTCGAGACGTGCTGCTATGCGGAAGGGGATCAACAATCCCATCTCTGTAGCCGGTAATTGTGATTTTCGCTCAGATGCTCTCACAGGACCATCCCTGTCGAAGCCGCTCAACCCGGCCGTCTGACGTCAGTCGTCAGGGTCCAATCAATGTGGTTACCCACCCTTGGTGCAGGTCTAAAAGGGGGTTCTCCATAATGCTCAGCCAGGGCCTTTTCGGAGGCCCCTGGCTAAGGCAGCTCCACGAGGACCGTATATCTACGGCCGCATGCCACATGCCGAGAGCCTTCCTTCAGCTTGCACCCACATTCATTCATCGTGCAGCTCCATCCAGACTTTCGCTCATTTCTCGGAGAAGGGACGCTTCTCCCAACCGACGCCTAGGCTAGCGCAGCCATTTTCCCTTGATTTGAAGTATTGCGAATCACTAACCCCGACGGCAACCATGAAGGCATCGCTCGTTCTCACAGTTCCGGCGCTAGTGCTATCGGTTTCGTCCGAGCCCGTCCATCGTCTAGACGCCACCAGGGCCAAGCGCGACCTAGCGGCGCTCAGGTCGGTCGCCGCGCAGATAGAAGCTGCCATCGTCAGCCTCGACATCTCGGTCAAGCCGTTCGCCAACGATGACGACGGAGTACAAGTCATAGCGAACGCCGACAACCTCGCCAAGGTCATCCAGGAGGGCACCTCAAAGATCCAGGGCATCGGCCGCATCTCACTCGTGGATGACCTCGGCCTCGCGGGTATCCTTACGTCCCTCCAGTTCAAGGGGCAGACGCTGCTCTCGGACATCGAGGCGAAGAAGACCAAGTTCGAGGAGACCCGGCTCTGCCGCATGGCCGAGACTCGGATGCAGCGCATCAACGCCGTGTCCGCGGAGCTCATCGACGCTGTCGTGGCTGGCCTGCCGAGCGCGGCGCAGGACGTAGTCCGCGAGGGGACGAGCGGGCTCTCTGACCTCCTCGCGCAGGGCGCTGCATTCTTCTCCGCGGACAATTGCAGGAACCGCGTCGTGGACGCGACGGCCCCAGTCGTGACTGGGGACGCGACCTTCTCGGTCCTGCCACTGCCGCCTTGCTCCACGGCGCCCGCTTTCTCGGGTATACCCTCGTCCGAAGTGTCGACTTTCCCGGCTATCATGCCGCCCGCGTCGGACACGTCGGCGTTCCCTACGAATCCGGTCCCGACCGAGGCTGCGACGTCCCTTGCCGGCAGGCAAAATCCGCCGGAGGAGCGGACGGGCAGCGCTCCGACCCCGGGCTCGAGCTCCTCTACCCCGGTCACCACGACTAAGCCTCTGACCGTCGCCTCGAGCTCGACGCTGGTCGTCGTGCCGGCCACCACCGAGGCGTCGGAGACGTCGCTCCTGATCGTCGCACCCACCCCTTCCGGCGGGCCCCACTATGGCACAACCACTCCCGTCAGTGTCGGATCGACGAGTTTCTACCCCACGTCCACGCCTAGCTCCCCGCCCATCCCGACGGCGGCCGCTGCGGTGAACGCCGCCGGCCCCGTGGGCGTGGTTGCTGGGCTGATCGCTGCGCTTCTGCTGTAGGTAGACAGGCCAATGAGGAGGCTTATGACGTGCTCTTGCTTTGGTGCTGTGTCATGGCTAGCGGTTGCCATCATTTGATGCTCGGATGGGTGGACAGAATGTGCAGTTAACGTTGCATTTTATTGCATAGAGGCATGTAAGGTTCGATTCGTCACAGGGATCATTTTAGGGTTGCTTCATTGGCTCGGCTCGGGATACCCGCTGGCGTTCTCTCTTTATGCACAGTGCTTATATTATACAGTGGAATACCATACCATATGCAGCCATTTCTCACATGAGATCACTCTTTGAGGTGCATGGGGGAACGCAAGTAGCTGACGTCACAGTTTGCACAAGAGAGTTGTCTTGTAATGCAGCGAAATCGAATAAACGAGCACATACAGTTATTCCGCCCTGTTTCATTTTGAAGTGTCGTACCTGCCGAATTCCATCCCAGAACGATGTCGTCCCTACCAAGCCAGTAAAAGTGAGGCTACGGTACGACCGTCTCATTAGGGCATGGCGGCGGCGTGAATGTCGGCCACGGCTCGCAAATTGAGAAACAGCTGCTGAAAATTAGCCGCCACTCCCCCCTTAATGAAATCAAAGCACCATCACATGAGCTAACTCACCCTCCATACATCAAAGTCGTAGTCCCACATGTCGTGATGAAATCCTGACAGAGGCTCACGGTAGAGCAGTCGAAACTCGACGTTGGCTTAGTGGTGGTGCTGACACTGCCGCTGGTGGTGGTAGTCCTCGTCGGCACCGCGGTCGGGCCGCCCGTACTAGGTGTGGTGGATGGGGAGGACGGGGGCACGATGGTCGGCAGCCCCGGCGTCGGCTTGCACGACGTCTGGTTGAGCTCCATGTGTGTGCTGCACCGCGGGAAGCACGTCTGGTACACTGCGCCGCAGTCATCAACGCCATCGACGCAGACAGTGTTGCAGCTCGGGGGCGTCCGGGAGGTGGAGGTCGTCACGGCAGGCGTCTCCCTGCTGGTTGCCCGGGTGGTGGTTGAAGCCGAGCACCTCGGCGGTTTCGGCCGTAGCTCTGGACTACATGCATCATAACACCCACCCCATCTCACACCTATGCGATGATTAGTGCTGGCCCGGAGCTTGTCGGCCGTGTATGGACGTACCGCATGGATTGACACCATCGATACATAACGTGCGAGGACAGGGTTTCTGCTCCGCAGGGGCTCCGAGAATAGGAACCGCAAGGGCCAGGATCGCAATGGATACTAAGCCCAGCAACATCCTGGGACCTGCAGTATGGCACGGTTTCTGTGTATGCATGGGGAAGTGCTACATATACGAGACCGTGTTGTCGGGAGGATGCAAGACTTTATACACCGGTAGAGTGGAACCGGTTTCCGTGGGCGGCTCGTCTGGGTAGGCAATTCACGACCGTCCCTGGCATGATCCAAAACCTACATCATTGTGCGGCTGTGGGTGTCGAAGTTTGCTCTCACGTGATTCACGTTTAACGAGCTGATGCGGGCCTATGGGAAACTTTCTCTTAACGTTAGCTATCAGCTTGCCTAGATTGGCTTGCCCGCCACAGAATGGATGAGAAGGTTCATCCGGTGTTTGCTCCGACCTCTCGATGATATTCAATACGAACGACCAAGCAACTCCTCCACTGGGAATACGCAATACGTGCGCCCGACACAGGAACGTGTTAGTTACGGAGCTAGACCCGAACCGCTCCCTTGAATGTCGTGTCTCACACATACAGTGGAATGCGCAGGCGTCGGCAAGCTCCGGGAAGCTCTGGGCTGCGAGGCGGGCTAGACTCTTCACATATTTGCTTTTACCCCCTTAAAAAAGTGGTTTTGGAGAAGTCGAGGTGTACTTTGCATTGGCCGGAACATAAGCATGCCCTAGCTAAGAGTTGCACTTTGCACGCATGCCAAACTGTGGGGGGTCTACGAAAGGCTTACCCCCAGACATGACATGGTACTGTAGCTCTTTCAAGCAGTTCCGTTCCACCAAGGCGCATACACTGCGCCAGTCTGTGTAATTGTGAATCGACGCGCGTGATTCTGTATGCTTGGCAAATTCTCATGCATTTATCAAGGTGGCCTAGGGAAGGTTGTGCCGGGGGTTGGAACCAGAAGTTGAGGTTAGGCCACTGGGCAAGTATTGGAATCCCAATATAATGCATTTCTGCATACCGTCGATGATATCTAGCGCCGGTTGACATTAGAAAGAAACCGCTTTTCTCAGAGCGGTTGATTGAACGCATCAGATATCGAAATTGGTTTCTTCAAGCTTTTCTAGACCGTTAAAGGACTGCCCATCTCGTCGCTGCAAAATCGACAGCTGGGACTGCTGGCGGGACAGCTGAGGGGCCCTCTAGTTCTCCTTTCTGGGAACCACGGCATTTAACCTGCGTTTTACAAACATCAGCCCAGCCACCAGCAAACTTTCCACCAAAGACAGGACCGGCCGTAAGAATTCATCCGACGAGATATCCCAAGCTGCCCGGGTACATTCACGGGATAAGACGTTAGTTGCATTATGAGAGGGATCACCTCGCGTGCTCGCTCCCGCTTTCTCCGTCACACGCAGGTGACGGGGGCAGTTGAAGCATTCGTCCATCTCGAACCCGTGGCATTTCGATTCCCTCGGTGCGTACTATGTATATAAGTCGCGAATGGCAACAAACGCCGAAAGGGAGGTTGCCCGTCATAATTGCCATATCTGGATTTTAACACAACCGGACTCTGACCAAGTACGGCCTAGCTGGGTTAGCTTCACTAACTTCAGTGTCCGCCATGATCTACCATGATCTCAATGCTATCTACTATGTACCTCTGAAGCTCCACCGGCATCGAATAAGGATCGCGAGAACGGATTTCCATCTAAGAACTCTCGCTCAAGCGAGCGAGTGAGCTGTATGGTTCAACGAACTCGTTGATGGTAAGACTGACATTGGTGACCTGGCGGACTGGCATTTGTCAAGAGCGAAAAGTGATGAGATCACGGGGTGAATGCCGACATTCTGTGTGACCGGCTGGTCGGTGCTGACAGGTCGTGAGGGCAGCTTTTGGCTCGGGCGGCTAGGTATGCATGGTATGTATGACAGGGGATCCAGATGTTCAGCCAAGCCCGTCCTGCAGAAAGCAACGAACGGGATCCCCGGTGACATCACCAGTCCTGTACCCCGTGAGATTGCTGCCCGAACTGCGGAACAGTCCTTTGTCGCACTGCCATTTTTGACCGGAGAGTTGAACATCGGGTGAATGGGAGCCCTCCTCGGCAGTCGCCGGAGGCCCGCAAGACTTACGTCGAAGTGCAGCTCTGGCGAACAATGGGACCCTACTTGCGTGCTGCGGGGATTTAAGTACTTAAGTATGTATGATTCAAAATAATAGCAAGCAGTCAGCTGTATGTTTCCACGTCATTTGACATTTGAGCGTGTCACGGTCTCGATGCCTTTTCTTTAAAAAAGCCTCTAGCCTAGATCTTTTCGCCAACATTACACCATCTGCTACTACCTAGGATTCCCCGCTTAGCAGTTCAACGTTGCTTATAGGGAAGCCCGTGTGGAGTAAGCGGAAGGTAATTGTTATATATACATTCACCATGCCATCACGGTCAGCGCGCAATAATCGTTACGACGACGATCCATATGTTTTTGATGATCCCTACAGAACATCATCGCCGCCAAATAACGCCTACGAATATGTCGGCACGGATGACCCATCGGGCGCTCCCGAGCATCGCCAGCGGCCACATTCGTCAGCAGGCGAGGCACGGAGGAGGTCTAGCCCACCTCGCCAATCGAGACACAGGAGGGATCAACGATCCCCGCCAGCCTACCGAAGAAGTCCATCACCACAACACAGGGCTTCTAGGCGCACATCACCACCGCCGAAAGCCAGGAAAGAGGCACCGCACCCAAAAAACAAGAGCTTTCAAAACAGATACCATGAGTTTGCCCAACGCCCGGACGTTCAGCGGGCACAAACGTTCGGTCGGAAGGGCTTTGACTTCCTTAGCTCGGCCGCCGCGGCCTACTATGCACCTCAGACGCCTGGCGACGACCGAAGAACTCGTTCGGTAGGTCGTGATGACGGCGGCGAACGCGACCGTGACCGTGACCGTGACCGCGACCGCACCCGCCGCCATCGGCATCATGACGACTACTACGATTCAGAGGGACCACCGCGTCGTAGCCGCCACAGCCTGCGACATAGACATAGCCCCTCCCCTTCCCCTTCCCCTCCCCGCCGACGAAAATCGGAACGGAGCAGGAGAAGGGACTACAGCCCATCCCCGTCAGTATCGAGTCGCGATTACGGTCGCGATGGTCGCCGTGGCAGGCACCACGATCGGGACCGACGCCGTGCATACTCGTATAGCCCTTCGCCGCCCCCGAAACGCAGCCGCTCTCGCCGAAAGTCCACTGATCGGAGGTCTCGTACCGGTCCGAATACACCCGACCAGTCCAGGGCGGCACAGGAGCGCTGGCAGCTTGCCCTAGGCTCAGCGCTCCGGGCCGGAGGTGTGACGGCCTTGCGACTGCGTAAGGAACCTGGATCTTGGACCGGGGACAAGGGCGCCAAGATAGCCAAAGCAGCTCTGGGCGCCGCGGCTTTGGATGCGTTTATGGATGTAGGTTTCTGTCCCCGGACAGCCTATTATGCGTATAGTTACTGATGGTCTCCCAACAGAATGATCCGAGGAAGAAGGAATCGAAGGGGGTCAAGGGAATGGCAGGGAATGCCCTCGCTAGCCTGATCGCCTCGAAGCTGGTGACGGGCCACAGCTCACGCAAGAGCAAGCACTGACACTAGATACCCATGTGGGGTCATGTATCCGGTGCCGGGTCTTCTTTCCTTCCAGCGTTTTGATGTCAGCAATGCTTACGGCCGGGATGGGCAATGACCCTCAGATGTGTCCTTCTCAACCCGCACATGAGTCCGTGCCGTGCAATTAATGACCCATGGAAAAGCGTTTACAGATTGACGATCAAGAGAACGAATGTTCGTAGACGGTATTGAGGGGGAGGTTATAACGACTTGATGAGGATACGATTGCAGACTGTACGTATATATATACGCGCGTGAGACATAGATGGACAGCATGTCAAGCGCCATGGGTTAGCGTTTTGTTTAGTTAATTCTCAGCTTCGTCTCTACGCTCCGATTGAGTCGTTCTCCTGATGCGGTTATCGACTAAAAATAGCCCATATGGGCTCGTGAAGACGACCTCCATACGCAGCTAAAATCAGCCGTAAGACTGCCGAGCACGGCGAGACCCAGACTTGCTAACTGAGAAACAGTTGTTATACTGGTCGGCTAACATTCAGATATCCTGTCACTAATCCCGGGGCTGGAGGGCTCATAGAGATCAAGCCCCCCCCCCCGAAGCTGACGCCGTGCCGCCACCTATCGATCTTGGTGACGCACAACGCCCTCAGTTCTGTCAACGACGGCTGCCGGTCGCCTACGTTGGCAGTCATACAGCAACATATGGCCTCCAGGTCCTGCGACAGCGCGTGCCTATGATCGCCGAGTCCGCGCACGTGCTGAGGCCCACTATGTTATGGAACCGATCGCGGACGTTGACCTGGGTGGGCACCGCCTCGTTCTCGAAGAGCTCTTGCGAGATGTCTCGTCGGACGGCTAGGGAGGGCACGAGCTGTGTCGCGCAGATCCGTAATTAGCCAGCAATGTTTCCGCTGGCTCCGATGGGCTCCAGGCTTACCTTCCGATGTCCAGTACGGTCTTCGCTATGCGTTTGATGGCGCTGCCGTTCTTGGGTTAGCGGACGCGTCTCGTTATAGAATCCGCCGCCTACGGATATCATCACTCGGATTCGGCCCGCGAGCGTCTAATCAACTCTTTGCGGGAAGCGGATCGATACTTCTCCATTAACACTGTTGTGCGGTGCCGAACTCGATTAACTGCCCGCGCTATATCGGCCGTGCTCAATCACCGGGGCGGCTTAGGGAATAGAACTGGAACTTTCAGGATCGGAGCGATCATGTGTTCCAAGTTCCCGCGGCGAACGGTCGCCAATGACAACGCTCCCCGAGTGTAAGTAGTAGGGTTCCTCTTCTTTCAGTCGTTGCTAGGCGGAGCTATGAACCGCTTGCTCGATGAGCCTGCGAAACAGTTTGCTTCCATTTCACGGACTTGAGGCGTTGGAAGCTCTTCTCGTCGGCTCCGGGTGCGCACATGAATAGCACTGATGAATGGAGATGATGGGCCCCTATACGAGTAGCCGTTTTGCCTGCCGAAGGAATCTTGAAGACATACATAAAAGCCAACATGCTGCACCGTGCTGAGAGATTCCTATGTATAGCTGCTTGATTCCATGGCGAAGTCGTTCCGTTGTTTCTTGTCAAGGACGACTTCGTGGAACCCACCTCTACCGGAGAATCTTAGCTAATACGGAGGGCAATGGTGACACATGACGCTGTTATTCTAATTCGGGCGAATGTTAGGAAACTGGGAGGACTTGAGGGTTGATAACAGCTCGATGTGAGGTGCTACGGCTGTTTTGCAGCCCGCTTAACCCTCCATGTGTGGGATACCCTGTGTCAAGATTCGGTGGACTAAAACCCTGGTACGGTGTTGGAGTGGCCCATCGGTGGGGGTCACACTCTCAGCTCTTCCCTCCACCAATCCAATTAAACTTTGTATCTATTTCTGTACCTGGAGCTCTAGTCATGGTTGTGAAGCGTGTTGCAGTGATCGGAGCCTGGCCAGCGGGCGCGATCAGGATTGACGCTCTCGTTCGGGAGAAATCTGTCGATGTGATCAGAGTCTTCGAACGTAGGGAAGCTACTGGGGATGCTTGTGGGTGATTCGGCCTTCTTTCACAATGGTTCTGCCCAGCGCGAGGCGGCCGTCGATCCATCCCTTGACGTATCGCGCTGGGACTCGAGTAAAAAAGGGTTAACGAGACTACGATCGATTACCAGACGCCACCGTCGCATCCCTCGGAGACCCAGGCTCTGCCGTCTCGCGGGTACTGCCGGAGCAGACCCCGAGGGCCTCGCCGCCGCGATAGGGCGAGTTGTCCATCAACCCCTATCTAGACACCAACGTCGACTTCCTCCCCATGCAGTTCAGCCAAGAACCCACCTGGGCCGGAACACTGAACTTTCGATCTCGCTCCATGACGCCGACACGCCGTTCCGCCATTACAGCGTAATGCAGCGGTACGTACAAGGATTGGTGAACCGAAACGGGTATCAGGATTTCGCGGAGTACAACAAGGCAGTAGAAAGAGCCAAAAAAATGTCGGAGACAAGTGGAAAGTGACGCTCAGGAAGAGCGGCGAGCACTCAGACTACTGGGTGGGTGGAGTGGTTCGACGCGGTCGTCGTGGCAGCGGTCACTCCTGTGTACCCTATGTGCAACACATCGACGGCTTCGAAGGACTCGAAAGGGGCCCGCCTGGAAGCGTGATGCACAGCAAGCAATACTGCGGAAGTGACGCGTTCAAAGACAACGTAAGACGCCATAAGCACATAGTCTCAGAAGCTACTGCAGGATTCGTGTTATCACTGGCCTGAAAGCATGTCGTCGTGGTAAGCATATTGGTCCTGCCTGCGGGATATCGCGTTCGATTCGGCGAAAGCACAGATGGACCCACTGACGCCGTCATGTTGGGGTACACTGCGAACTCCTATTTCGGCGACGAGCCTTCAATCACCCTCTAATTGTCAAGCACCTTCTATAGCAAGGGTAGATGTAGCTACGCGCACTGTCCATTTCGTCGACAGCACGTCCGTCGCTTTGATAGACCATCTTATTTTTGGCACTGGCTACACATGGACGCTGCCGTTTCTCCCGCAGGTACCCGTGTGCGATAACCGCATTCCGGGCTTGTACCAGCTCGTCGTCTGGCGAGACGACCCGACACTCCTGTCTGTGGGCGCCGTTGGCGCCGGATTGGCATTCAAGATCCTTGAATTGTAAGCCGTCTACGCTGCTCGCATAGTTGCCGGTCGGGGTACGATCCCGCCGCTAGAGGAGTGGTGTAGATGGGAGTGAGAGCGGGTTGAGGCAAGGGGCGACGGGGCTAAGTTCACCATTACCTCCTCCAACTTCGAAGATTAGTTCGAGACGCTGCAAAAACTGGCGGGGCCTCCTCAAAACGGGAATGGGAGGGCACTACAACCGTTCGAGAAGGAATGCGAAATATGGCTGGCTGTGAGCTGAGGAAGCAGATGTGGAAGAGACTGAATGCGGAAGCGAGGGAGAATTCAGCCGTCAAGCTCAAGGTACAACGCAGCGGCGAGGTTATAGATAATACTGGTAATATAATTTCCCCAGCGCAATTATTACTCGCCAACGCCGCCCTTTGATACTGTGTTCTAGCGGTATACCCCATGGCGCCTGTGGTGCTGGCGTGTGGAGCTTATGGAGGCGAGTTCTCACACAAGAGTAGAGTAACCGAAAGCCTTCGCAGCTCGGGAACGCCAAACCTCAGCAGTCTGGCTTAATGCACCTTGCATCATTCAGCATGAATAGCATAGTAATATATAATGCCGATTTTTGCTTGTTCCGTCAGCTTCACCATGACCACAGTTTATACGACCCGGATAACCTGAAAGCCGTTATCTTTTCCCTCATCCCCGTCTGGTCTGCTCCCTTCTTACCATTGTCACTTCAGTGATAGCGCATCTCTCTTTGTTTGGGCCAGCAGTCCTACTTAAGAACGTATTTTGGAAGGATATGAATTTGCTCTATGACGAATGTTAACCTTCCCACATTGCCGTTGGTCAGCACGCGTTGTTCTTAGATAACCAGCCATGGACCACTTTCCGGGGACGTGGCGCCTGGAGTTTCAAAAGCCACAGTAGTCGGCCCGGCCCGGGAACGATCTTATTATATACAGCGATGTTCCTAGGTTCGGCGTCCGGCTGTTAGTGCGTACACCCGTATAACTGCATTTTTTTCCTTTTTTTTTTTTTTTTTTTTTTTTTTTTTGGGG